>NAGG01000897.1:0-17994 GCA_003031705.1 Calonectria naviculata | reverse complement strand
GCGACTGCCGTGTACTTGGCCGCAACGTGAACCCCCCCGTTTTTGTGCCGTGCGACGGCCCACGGGGTGCGAGACGTGGCGCCCTGCCATAGCTCGCGCGTGCATCTCGGGCGTGGTGGCAGATCTCATCCACCATTACGGCGGAGTTGTGGCCTCGAAGTCAAGGCCCATCATGACACCCACCAGGTCGAAGCAGTCATGGTCTGACGACAGCCCCCTCCTCCCCCGGGTATGGACATGCCTGTTTCGTAAAGGTCCAGCTTTTTTTTCCCCATCCCATATTTAGATATTTAGGCTCTTCTTCAAACCCGTTTCACCCCCGGTTTTTTCATGGGATGAAGCCAAGACCGAGTATGGTCTGGGGGTGGTGGTGAAAAAAAAAACGGGGGTCTGGTTCCGTCGAGCCGTTGTGCAGCCCTGTTTTTCATGTGAATATGGCAACGAGAGCCGAGTTTAGGTACGCGGGTGTCTACGTAAGATGTTTAACGATAGTTGAATGCAGTACCAACTGTACAAAGGCACCAAGGATGTGCAACTCGGATGTCTTGAATATCGATCGATTGGTTATGCAGTGTAATCACAGACAAGACAAACTAAAGAGTGTGATCTTCAACACGGAACCGCAGCATCTGCTGCAAAAAAGCAAAAATAAGTCTGGAACCTGAGATCGGCAACCCCCCGATCCGGATCGGAACGGGGATGGAAGTTTCGGTATAGGGTAGTCGGAAAGTGAGTTTAGACAAAATTGTTTTACGGCGATCGCATTTTGAATCTCTTCCTGTTACAAGAAAGCTAAATGCGGACCACGTTACACATGGGCCGACAAGGGCAGGATTGGCTAGCCACGCATCTGCAAGTCTCGAAGCCCCCAACGATCCCATATGGGGGAAGCCAAGCTTTCTTAAGACGCTCAACTGCCGAGCAGCCAGTGATGCATCTTGGTTTCCCGCAAGGATATGGGGGTTCGGTTTATGCTAAAGGTCTTTAGAGTTAGGCTCAAGTGTGGCTGCTTAGCTTGCGTCGATGGAGAGCAATCTGGACTTCGGTCGAGACCGGGGGTGGTTGTGCGGGTGACACCGGCAGCCGGCACAGCACAGCTCGGTATTCGAGACTAACACAGGCCTTGTGCTTGAGCTACAAGCTGCAAGCCGAAAACTGCACCTGCAACCGAGAAAAGAGTTGGTGCTCCCCCCGAATTGCCTTGTCAAAGCGAGCAATATATGAACTGATATTGGGGATCTAGAATTTTGTATTTTCGGGCAACGCCGAATCTGAGACATGGCACATCCCTGACCAGGGCAGATTCCCTCTGCTGCCCCGGGCATCTAGAACCCCAAGCTCAAATTGAGTCAATTGGAGCCAGAAAAGTAAGACGCACGCAATATACAAAGCCAATTGAGCATTTTAACTCAATCTTCCCTTATCTTGGCTCTGTGGATTCTGCAATTTTATGGGACTTGCCGAATGTGGTTGAATAAACTTCTTTAGCCCCGATGGGGAGATTTGCCATGACGAAATAACCGGACCCTGTCGTCCCTTTTTTTTTCCTTCTCGCCTCTACCCCCTCTAGGCTGAGAGTTGCAGATCCGAGTAATACTGTGCCGCGCGCCGCTCGTGCCAATGGAAGAAGGATGTCGACTAGTCATATTTCCGGGGAGATGTAAAACAACGACCCTCAACGGCAGTGCAGAAGACGGGGGGCAAAAAGGAAACATCGGCTCCCTCGCCCTGCGGCAATTGATGCCAAGGAAAGACCCCGAACGAGACGGAAAAATTCCTGAAACATGTGGGCTCACAATCAATCTGAGGGACCTCTATTTTTCAAATTCAAGGCATAGAAGCAGACGGTAGATGACATGGGACCCCTGCGTCGGCTCCCGTTGCAGCGGTGTGAGTCGGGGCCACCCAATCAGCCGTTGCTTGCCTCATCCGGACGTGTTTGAGAGACGACATGAAGATCATTGTTCGCTTGTTGTTAATTCCTTTGCTCGAAATCGGAGTTTGCCTCATCCGATTCTTGGCTCCTAACATGGTCCACTATCACTGTTCCATGGGGGGCTTGTCGCAGCATGGGGGTGTTAAAGTTGAATTGTTGCTCTATTGCCTGTTCCTGTTGGTCGATGCGCGCACGTTGGGCAACGATCTGCCTCGAGCATCTAAAGGATCATCCCCCTCGTCGACTGCTACTCAAAACGCTGCGGTTAGATCCAGGCCCGTAGTTTCTTACCCTCTTCGGAACGGATATCCAGGATTGGGGGCGGCAAAGCGGCAGTGGGAGATGTTGGAAGTGAAAATAAAAAAATTAATTTGTTAGACGAATCACACAACGGGGGCCAGCATTCCTGACAGTTGGTTCCATGGATGTCATGTCGTGATTTGCTGCAGGTGCTTCGCCCGGAGATTTGCGCCAATCACAGGGCGGACGAATGGCATTTTAGGATCGAGTGCACTGTGAGCAGCGACGGTGAGCAGGCTATTCCAACGCCTGGGACAGTTCTGGCGTCAGCACCGCTTATGTCGGATTCACCAGATGCCACCTTGTAGCTTTTCTTTTCCCCTGGTTCCTGAAAGCATTTTGGTCCTTTGGGGAGAGAGAGGAGGAGGCCCGTGTGCCCTCGACGGTTTAGCTTGCTTCTAGCCTCAGCCCCACGTCTCTTTCTCCTGTGCTCCACCTGGAAACCAGGCAAACAGGGGTCTCTCTTGTCCCAAGCTCGAACAATGGAAGGTGTTTGGAGTTTTGCGGACAATCTCCATTCCGTATGGCAGTGCAGCAAAAAAGTGTATTCGCAGCGCTGACCTGATTCATGGCGCTATTGCCGCATTTTCCGGGGAGGGAGGGCAGTGCTTGCGTAAGTCTCGTCCTGTGCTTCTCCATCTGAGCCGGAATACTGTGCGGAAAAAGAGGAAGAGTTAAACGACTTACGCGTAGGCAGAGGGGGATGCTGTACGCGGTAGGGTGCTTGCAGTGGCTGCATCGTACTTCCCGGCACCGCCTTGCCCACTGGACCAGAAAGTCTCAGGGGTATCTTCAGAGAGTTGGGGTACTTTGACTCGCGAGGATTGGCCCCTAGAACCTCGATCCATGTCGACCTTGAAGGGCCGTTACCCACGTCACCAGCCCTGTCTGCTCCGTCATGAACCGCATTCACTGTGGATTGTGCTCCTTCCAGCACCTTGGCCACGTATCATATCTATGGCTTTCGCACGTTGCGCCCCAGGGCCGCGCGTAAAGCGTGCAAGTTGAGTTCAATACCAATCTACATATACAATTAGAGCCTCTTTTTTTCTTTATTTCCTCATCGCCCTCCACCGAGCCCTTAAACATCCTCCCTATTCTGTTGCTTCCTGGGCAAGCCCCTAACCCTCTCTACCCCCTTCTCCTCCCCCCCTACCGTCAGCGAAATCCCATCCACGCTTGCGACCACGTTTTCCACTTCTTTTGTCGATTTCCACGTTCACATTCGCCCACCCCTGCTCCGTCGGCGGGGCTCTCGACGAACTTGTCTAACGTTCTTGCGCGACGCCACTAGGTCCAGCGGCCAGAGCAAGAGATTGCATTGGGCCTTGTCTCTCCGTCTGGGGACCATCCTTTCCCATTTATCGGTTGGGCGGCTCCTTGTACAAGGCGTCCAGCCTGGTATCCCCTGTACTCCGCCGCTGGTGCCACTGACGGGCGACGGCCGTATCCATTTTGCGGATCCCCCCCTGTCAGCGCCCGCCACTGCTCCCTCTCCCGCAGCTGGCGCACCTCACATTACATACAACCACCACGACTCGTATTTTTTCCCACGAGACGTCTTATCTTCTTCAGCTTCGCCTGATTCTTACTCTCATTTCACACCTTTGTACTCCTTTCTCTATGCGCACCTAGTTTTACCGCGCTTCTTTTCTTACCTTCGTTTCCCCCGCTGCTCGCAGGCTTCTCTTCGCCCCCTGTGCTAGAGCTTCCACTCCTTTTGCCCACGGGAGAGAGCAGCAGCACACACGGCGACGCCGAACGTCGTCCTCTCGTCGCCCAGCATGCTCAATTCTCGCCGCGCCGTCGTGGCCGCGGTATTCATCCTCACATTCTTCTTCCTCCTGTCGAGATCGCACGATTCCTCGGCCGCCTCGACGCCCAAAGACGCTGCAGCCAAGACCGACAATGGCGCCGCCGCAGCAGACGCCCAGTCTCAACCTCCCCCCGAGCAGCCCAAGGAGTGGGAGGTCAAGCCCCGTCGCGTGAAGCCCAGCATCGACATGTCCTCCATGTCCACCTACGAGAAGCTCGCCTACGCATACCCCTATGACGCCGAGTCGAAGTTCCCCGCCTACATCTGGCAGACCTGGAAACAGAGTCTCGACGACCCCAGCTTCAAGTTCAAGGATGAGGTGGCCTCCTGGAGAGATGAACACCCCGGCTTTGTCCACGAGGTCATCACCGACGACGTCGCAGTTCACCTGCTCCGCATGCTCTACGCTACCATCCCCGAGGTTCTCGAGGCCTATCAGGCCATGCCCATGCCCGTCCTCAAGGCCGACTTCTTCCGCTACCTGATCCTCTACGCCCGTGGCGGTATCTACTCTGACGTCGACACTTACGCGATCCAGAGCGCTTTCAAGTGGATTCCCGAGCAGATCCCCCGCGAGACAATTGGCCTCGTTGTCGGCATCGAAGCTGACCCTGACCGCCCCGACTGGGCGCAGTGGTATAGCCGTCGCATTCAGTTTTGCCAGTGGACCATTCAGAGCAAGCCTGGACACCCTGTTCTTCGAGACATCATTACCCGCATCACCAAGTCTGCTCTGAACATGAAGAAGTCGGGACGATTTGTGAATTTTAGCGACAAGGATGTTGTCGAACTCAGCGGCCCCGCAGTCTGGACAGATGTCGTCATGGACTACTTCAACGATGACCGATACTTTGACATGAAGACGAGCAAGGGCAAGGTTGATTTCCACAACTTTACTGGCATGGAGACCAGCAAGCGCTTGGGAGACGTTGTTGTCTTGCCCATCACAAGCTTCTCGCCTGGCGTGGGACAGATGGGCGCCAAGGAGCCCGATGACCCCATGGCCTTTGTGAAGCACGACTTTGAAGGTGAGCATAACCCGAAATATACAAGAAATTATCATTAGGACGATACTGACTGGTTTAATTAGGCACATGGAAGCCCGAGAATCTGCGACACATTGGCGAGCAGAGCGATGACCAAGAGGTGCTGGGCAAATAAACCTAAACCGACGGCCTTGAAAGGCCAGTGATTCACAACAAACAACCAACAAGAATTTTACGCTTCGCGACGACCTGACTACCTAAGACGATTGTCAACCTTGTATATTTCACCACTGCGGCTTATAATGGCATGGAGGACCAACTTACGGTTGGCTTCTGCTTTATGAGGTATTTGTTTTAAGGAATACCTGCAGCGATTGCATTGCAAGCGAAATGCAGTAACAAAAATGGGTGCATTGAGGATTAGACTTGATTTTTCTTTGTTTTTTTTTACTTCCCCCCCTTTACATCTGGGGTGCGTGTCAATTTCTTGCGGCATAGACTTTTGGGTGTCCTTTTTCTTGAGTTGAGATTTCATCAATTGCACTTTCCAGGTTTTTGGGAGGGCTGCAAGTTTATGGAGTAGGAGTTGGACGACCACTTTTGATGGTGGACAGGGCCGGTTTCGCACGGCCAATGCATACAAAGCACATCATGACAGCGAGCGCGAGGAGTCTGGGCGAAGGTGATGGATGTGACGGGCGGAGGCGGATACTGGGCTTGGCCTGGAACGGCCGAGGCACCGTCTGCCCCGTCGTGATTTGAAGCTGTGAAGAATTGTATAGATTATTCCTAGGGAGCATTGCATCAATCAGAACTAGCCATGAGCAGGCGAGTTGCTCGAAAACATTGATTCACAAAGTCTGCGCTTGACGTTCGTGATTTGACAGCCTGGAGTCATCAGGAACCCATAATCCAGATGACGGGCAATCCAACATCAGCTATCCGATCACAGTGGCCCGCCAATGGAAATCAATCAATCAAAATAAACCAGAGCAAATAACTAACATAATGGATGAGATTCAGTTTTGCTTATAGTGCTATGCCTAAAAAATATTATTTATTCCTTTGGCCCTTGCATTGAAGAAACGGAAAGGCGGTCGCAACTGAGAAGTGACACTGGCGTTGTCGGACTTTTGGCACTTTATTTTAGTATAACCATAAGTGCAACTGATCACTAGAAATAAAATATAATTCTATCATTCAAACTCCTAGTTCCGTGCGCTCCAAATCTTTGTTTCATCATGATAAAAACGATACATACATGGTCGTTAGCATCGTCTTGTGTACAATTTCCCGCTATAACTTTTATCATGATCACATCAAGCCTGACGGTTACCTTCGCTACTATAGCGTATCAAAAATTCCCCCAATCACCAGGTTCATTTTCACTCTCATTTGCCATTCTTGAATTGCTGAAATGTTCCTCTGGGGCATGAAATTTTCGTACCTGGTCCCCAACGTCGGGAAATTGCTCATGTACTGTAAAATCACCGTGGAAGAAGCCTGCTAAAAAAACGGTCGGTTGAGTGCAATACTGAGAACTGGGTAAATTGATGCTGACCTTGGTCTTGGAATGTAGGATACGTGGCTAGTGGCGGTTCTGCGCCGTTCAGTTCATCTTGCACCATATAAGCCAAAACCGGATCACTGGTGTGTTCCATACTAGATACGCCGCTAGGGTTGTGTTCCAACGTACTAGAGCCGCCCATTGCAGCAACATCGCTCGGCTGTAGTCTGCATTGTTGTGGCGCAAGGTGGCCTGTAAAAATAATGCGTGGGATTTCAAGCCGAAGAAACGACACAGCATTAGAACTGGCTTGAATGCCAATGGTCTGCAGCAGATTAGGCAAATTCTCTTCCAGCAAAGTCTCCGCCTGGCTGCGGAGCAGCCCAATGGGTTCGGCTATGCCATCCTCTACATATGGCGATAAAGGCTGCTTGTTACCCTCGAATAGATAATCCCACAACCCGTACCATCGTTGTTTATCGTTACCATTGCGGACTCGAGGCATTCTGCCGAGAGCCATGACTTTTTTATTTCCTGAGAGTGTATGCTGGCGAACGATGTGCTGCTTCACATCACCGTACCTGCTGAGTTTATACTTCCCACAATGGTAATGGGTCTTTGGGTCCAACTTATAGAATGGACAGGCCCAAAGGTAGTCAGTACGGCCATTGGCCATACAGCTGGCCTCAACCCGATTGCTGCCATTTCCTGGGTCGTCGCCGTTATATTCATCGTCATGTCGCTTCCTCTTTCTGGGTTTTCTTTGTTTCTCTTGGCAAACGCGTTTCGAGGAGTAGGTAGAGGCGTCTAATGGTCTAGAGTTTTGACTTGGACTTGATACTGTGTCTACTATATCGCCAATACACTGTGACATTGTGACGTTGTGGTCAACAACCCTGAAAGTCTGCGACACGACGCATTGCTGTGGCGCTAGGTCGGGCCCATGACTTGTAACAAGTAGTTGGGACAAATTTGGAACGACTGGCATGGACTCATTCGCAAATAGTGCATCGTATGTCGGCGCAGCTTTTTCGCGCTTGTCATGCGATTCACATCTTTCCAGTGAATCCTTGAACTCCCAAATATCCGTACAAGTTCGTCCGGGCTGCGAGTAGGAAAATTCCCCGGGACCCATATCGGCGGCGGTAAAGGTGGCTATAGCAAATTGGTATGATAATTCTGGACTGCATGTAAAGAAGATATTAGTATACTGTTGCTAAAATATCTGCGCAATGCTGGTGATGGGTGAAATGTTGACAGTGGGCCAATGATTGCATCAATTCTGTCCCTAAACGTGTACAAGGCCGGATTAAAACAGCGCCAAATTGATACAATAAGGGAACCAATTTGGAGCTTGTAGGTAAGAGAGGAAGAAGATGGCGGCGATTTTTTGAAACACAGTGCTTGGGAGCTAAGGGTGCAGGGTCTGGGAGGGCAGACAAACTCAAGGAGTCGTAGATCAACTCCCCCCCTCCTCCTCCAAAAAAAAGGCATACCTCGAGCTATGTTCTGTAATATTCCAAGGGAAGTTTAATGAAAGGACTGAGAATGTAAATTTGAAATCGAGGAATGGGATTGATGTGTTGATGGTGACTACAACAGAAGAAGAAAGTAGAATAGAAATGTGATGCTTTATAGTTTCTTTATAGGAGAGAGAGGTCGCTTTTGAGCTTGTGGTTCCTACAGGCGCTCGAGAAATTGCGGATGCAGATGCGCCTTACCCAAGGGGGGGGGAAATAGTCCTCTGGTCTTGCAAGTTATGGGTTGAGACTTCTAACCCGAGGGCGGTGCTTGATTTGGTTGCCTTAAGCTAATGTGGTTCTGCGATCTGAGATTGGTGCTGATTTGATTTGCCTTAAGTTAATGTGGTTCGCACCCGAGGTGCCTCAAGCTAATGTGGTTTTGCGATCTGAAGGTGGTGCTGATTTGGTTGCCTTAAGTTAATGTGGTTCGCCAGCGTGGCTCACCCGCAAAGGGAAATCAACCATGACAGAACAATCTTAGTCCCCTGTGTGCTGCCATTTTAGGGACCGCTTGAATAGCTTTTGTGCTGTATCCGAGTACCGAATTTATTTCCCTTCACTTCCCAATAGGCCACTGGTAGCTATGTCATATCCGCCATCGTGGGCCATCGCAGTATTGGTATCTCGATGCTGGGTGTAAATTCACCTATAATAGCAACCAGAACTGTATCTAAATTATAAGCGAGATTTAACAGTTGTTCTACCAAGCTGAACTGCCTAGTAGGTACAACATCGGTTCGTAATGTCATTCATTACATGAGACGCGATCGTTAATCTATCATACTATTTTGCTATTCCAACCATGGGGTATACACCTTACCCATTGTTGGGAAAAGCGGCTGGAAGGTGATCTGACGAGGTGGCTATCCTGGCAGTCGCCTCAGCCTCCTACGCAAAACCGGCCCAATCTTATCCATGATGTCATGTCATTCAGGCTTACGGGGAAGAGTAAGAGGGGAGACGTTTGGTCAATTGATTTGACCAAGGGTATGATCGGCAGGAGCTTGGTTTGAGATTCCGAAGCCATACCTGTCTCGTAGTTTGGCGCTGGTTAATAAAAACCATATGGTTTTGACAGATCTCAGTGACCACTCGGATCTAAACCTCAAATCCGGAGGTCGAACGATATGGATTGTAGTACATCAAGCACTCCAAATTACACCTCTAGCACCACAACAATATCAATATCGTCCTAAATTTCTGGGAACCTGGCGCCAAAATGTTCTTGATTTATCACCAATAAAGTGCTGTCACCGTAACCGAGACCTGACCCAAGTACGAAGCTGGATGGGCGGCGCAGAGCCCGGGCGGGAACCCCGCACTTCCCCAGATTCGGTGTGGGTGCCGATGAGGGGAAACTAAGCCAAGCTACAGGCCATGTTTCCAGGCCACGCCGCTATTTCACATGGATTTCCTTCCACTCCGGGCATCATAGTGTTACTTCAAGTGGGGGAGACGGGACAGCTGAAGCGGAGGTGCTGTGGGTTTCCCATTGGCGATGGTAACCGAGGAGGGAGGATGAGGAGGAGAGGAGAGGGGAGAGATCTGACCCTTCTCAAACTGGCATTCTCAACGACTGACGAGAACTGAGACAGCGTGGCTTGCGACCGGTTTATTTTTTGCTCTTCTTTTTTGTTCTTTTCAACAACACCACCAGGGTGACCCATTTCATCTATCGGTGAGTGGGACATCCATATTAATGTCGTCATTGCCGACCGCAATAACTGGTCCATCATAACAAGTAATCACAAATCTTGTCGTCTCAGAGGCGCCAGTTTATCTTTCTCCCGTACTATATTGTCTCCCTCGTCGTCATCGCCCATGCAATCATAATGTCGGTGATGAGAGGATTGGTTAGACGGAGCCTCGTGCGCGGGAGGGCCGTGGTGATACAACAACACCAGCAGAGGAGGAGGCTCGCGACGGCCGGGCTGAGCATTCGATGGGGCCCGAATGAGGTATGTACTGAGTTATCGTCCAATTACTCGCCGTGGTTGGCCGGTTGGATTCTGGAATAAGTAATGAGGCGTTGGATGGACCCATACTTATGTCTACCTCTAATCTCATCACCACAATCTCACACATACACACACACAACTGTGTAAAGATGATGCAGATCACGTCACAGATGCCACACGTTATGATCATCACATGCAAACAAACCCCACCGAATGTTTCCCATGGCAATGAATTTCAACTGACACAACGTTGCATCTAGCCTGCCCTATATCCAGGAACCATTCCCCAGCACTTCGCTTCCATTGTCTCCTCCCATGGCGACCGGCCTGCCGTCATCGCCCGTTCGCCATCATGTCCGCAGCCCTCTGTCACCTCCAATGAGACGGCACTCACATATCACGACCTCGACCTCTTCTCCAACCGCCTTGCCGACTCTCTCTCATCGCTTGGCGTGCGCAAGGGGGACCGCGTGGCCATCTCTCTCGGAAACACGCCTGACTTTGCCGCCTTGACTTACGCCCTCTTCAAGCTCGGTGCCGTCTTGGTGCCCCTGAACCCAGGCTTCAATGATCGTCAAGTTGCCGCCGCTCTCAAGCACCTCGCAGTCGAGGTCCTTATCGTTGGTGCCGTCACAGACCTAGCATACCGCCCAGGCAAGGGCAGATGCAACCAGCCTCTCATAGAGAGCATCGTGGGTGACCTCAATGCCTCCAAGATTCAGAGCGAGACAGTCCCTTCACTCCAAAAGGTCATTGTCGTTGATAATAGATCGAGTCACCCAGACGTCAACTTCAACCTCGAGGCATCTCGCGCCCTGACGCCCTTCAACATCCTCCTCGAGGGCTCCGACCGCACTGTCGTGCCCGACTCACCCCTATCTCCAGATGAGGTCGTCAACATCCAGTTCACGTCCGGCACCACGTCGACGCCCAAGGCGGCCATGCTCTCGCACCACTCCATCCTCAACAACGGCGCCCTCATCGCCCACCGCATGGGCCTCGTCCCCGGCGACCGCATGGTGGTGCCCCCGCCGCTGTTCCACTGCTTCGGCAGCGTCCTCGGCTACATGGCCACGGCCACGACGGGCGCCGCCATCCTCTTCCCCAGCCCGGCCTTCGACCCCGTCGCCACCCTGCGCATGTGCGTCGACCACGACGCAACGGGCCTCTACGGCGTGAGCACCATGCTCGTCGCCGTCCTCGAGGCCCTCGACTCCGGAGACGTCGTGGCCGGTCCGCCCCGCAACCTCACAAAGGGCATCGTCGCCGGCAGCAGCGTGCCCGAGTCGCTGATGCGCACCCTCTACGCGCGCCTGGGCCTCGGCGACGTCGTCATCTGCTACGGCATGACCGAGACGAGCCCCGTCAGCTGCATGACGGCGCCGTCGGACCCCCTGGCCAAGCGCACCGCGAGCGTCGGCACCCCGATGCCCCACACGGGCGTCAAGGTCGTCGACCCGCACGACCAGGCCCGGGTCCTGCCCCTCGGCGAGCGGGGCGAGCTGGCCGCCGCCGGCTACCTGGTCATGAAGGGCTACTACGGCGACGAGGCCCGCACGGCCGAGGTGCGCGTGGCGGACGGGGACGGCGTCGTGTGGATGTACTCGGGCGACGAGGCCGAGATGGACGCCGACGGCTACGTGCAGATCACGGGGCGCATCAAGGACCTCATCATCCGCGGCGGCGAGAACATCCACCCGCTCGAGGTCGAGGACTGCCTGATGACGCACCCGGGCGTCCGCGAGGCCAGCGTCGTCGGCGTGCCGGACGACCGCCTGGGCGAGGCCGTGGCCGCCTTTGTGATTCCCACGCGCGGGTGGACGACGTCGCCGGACGACAACTCGGGTGCGACGACGACGACCACCAGTACTACCACCGAGGAGACGGAGCGCAGGCTGACGGCAGAGGCGGTGCGCGAGTGGGTGGCGACGCGGCTGTCCAAGCACCTGGTGCCCAAGTACGTCTTCTGGACAGACGAGTATCCCAAGACGGCGAGCGGTAAGATTCAAAAGTTCAAACTGCGGGACACGGCGAGGGAGAAGCTGGGCATGGACGACAAGCAGTGATGAACGATATATGCGAATTATGTAGAGATCAAATCGAAATCAAACGTTGATTCATGTTAGGTTAGAGACCTAAAGCGTCTTGATTCTTATTCTTCATCTTCTTAGGGCCTCTCTATATTTCCATCCATCCCCCGTCCGTCATGTGCCAGTGAAGCTCATCTCAGACAGACGTACCAAACGATCGAACCCATGGTCTAGGATTGCCCAAAACACAAGCAAACTTTTGTCTCTTATCATCCTGTCTCTGCTAAAAAACGGGTGGGGCATCATCATCTATGAGGGAGAACCATCTCGTGGCTCTCGGTTCATGCGAAGCAAGACAGTGAGGCGAGGCGAGGAGAGGGTGCCTGACTCCAATCCATCCATTCGCGCTTCGGCTCAGAGCAAAAACACACAAAAGACCCAAAAATCAATGCCGCCGAATAACGGGGCAGCCTTCTCTCGCCAGAGTTCTGTGCCAGAATGCATGGGTGGAAAACAACAGCGAAAAAAAAACGACAAAAACAAGCAGAGCACTTGGCCTACCGGCCCGAGTCTTGACTCCAGCGTGCAACAAAAAAAGCAAATCGGCACATGGCCCCGTGTAAACTCCCAGTCCCAATGGTTTAGTCAACCTGCTTCTCGCAGCCAATGCGTCCCAACAACTCCTTGCGGTCACTGTGTCCTGGCAGGCTGACTCCAGAGCTGCTAGCCTGCTTCCTAAGGCCTGTTCGGCGTTCCCAGTTTGAGAGGTCGAGCTCCTCCACACCAACCTCCTGCTCAAGAGGCTGAGCCTCCTCGTAAACAAACTCATCCTCTTCCTCCTCTTCCTCACCACCCTCGTCATCGCTTCGGACGTCGTCAGCAGAGTCTCCCCTGAGAACCTTGATAACAACACGGATGATCATGGTGAACCAGATCAGAGTAAGGACCTGGAGGAAGAGGAGCGGGGCCAAGAAAGCCCACTTGACAGTCTCGTTGTAGCAAACTTGCGCCTTGGAGTCGAAAAAGGGCTCGATGAGATACGAGTAGCCAGCAGGGGTCTCGAACGGTCCCTCGACGTTCTCACCAGCACCCTTGAAGCAGCCAGTAGCCATGATGCTGGGGGTGTGGGCGTAGATGGACCAGCAAACTGTCAAGTACAGAACGTGGCGTGCCACGAACCACGAGACAACAAACAGGCCAAACATGGCGTCACAGATGGTCTGGAATCCGCTGTACTTGAGACACTTTGCCAACTATACAAGTATTAGTCAAGGCTCCGGTGATCAATGGAGTAATCACAATTGACTTACAGGCAGAATTAGATCGCCAATGTCCATGAGAATGAGAATCAGGTTGCCAACACGGGTATGACCATAAGCATAGCAGGCCCAGATAAGAGTGGTAGTGACAAAGTGGTGGGTAAGCATCTGCCAGTGGTCCTTGCGTCGGTCTTCAATGTGGATGACAATGATTTGTTGCAGCCAGAAAGCCCATTGGACAAGCAGATAGGTCTTCATGAGACCACCAAGCTCACGGCTAGGCCAGGCAGTCCAAAGCTCGTGCAGATCAAGCCAGTGAGGCGACGAGTAGTAAATGTACTGAGATGAATGTTAGCCGATATCTCGGCAGTCTCCTGATTTCCCAAAACTCACCATTCCCATGGGCCAGAAGAAGGTATAGAGGACAGTAAGCCAAGCTTGTTCGCTGAATCGGGTCAAGGCCTTCCTCTTGGTGATGCCTTGGAGCTTGCCGAGAGGTGCCAGAAGGTATTCCATGGTAGCAGCGCGGAGACCGGTGAAGGCGACAATGCCAAAAACAATAAAGTATCCATCATCAAAACCCACACCGTACTGTCCAGTTTGAGAGTTGTAGTAGCTGAGGTTGAAGAACTTGGTTGTGTGCACACGGGCCTTGGGGATGAAGTTGTGAGCGAGGAAAAGGAGGGCGAGGAGGTTGAAGGATAGGCCTAGAGAATAGAGGGACACTTGGTCAGCATTGCTATATTACAAAAGTGGTGTTGAGTGTGCCCATCTCCCGCCGCAAGTACCGGCGCTTAAGGCGGTGCTGCATTCGGGCGAAGGATCGCAAGGGATCGAATGGAGGGGCCTCATGACATCAACCGGCGGTGTCCGGAACCTGTCCGGTACAATGCGCAGAGAGGAGCTGCTGTGCCGCGCGGGGTGCGTATTGGAGGGTGTGATTCATCCGCATCCGCATTCGCATCCAACCCCGCCAAAGCAGAGCGCCTAAAGCGCACGAGGGTGGGAGATGTACAGCTCTCAAACCAGCGGTGGGTGATTTGGGGATGTCTCATGCAAACTTACCAACTTGGTTCTCAACAAACCAGCGAGAAAGGTGCTTCCAGGTTCCCTCATCCTTGCGTCGAAGCCGTCGAACAAGAACGACGCTGTTTCCCGATGTCTGCATGTAGAGCGGACCGTTCATGTTGGGGGTGCTGTGGCCGGACTTGAGGCGCGGTCGCGGGGCAGTCAGGACAGTGGTCTTGATTCTGTTCTGACCAGAGCCATTGGCCCATTCCTTGGCACTTTCGGCGATAGGGCTGGTGGGCACAGAGCTCGACGACTCTGATGTAGTTGCAATTGAGGTGCCTTTGGTGTCGGGGGAGGAAACCTGGTCGTCGACCAGCGACGGCGCAGGGGAGCCCAAGTCGCCCATTGTTGAGCCGCTTGGGAGAGAGATTGTGAGGGGGGAGGTTCGCAAAGGAGCGAGGAGGCCTTAGAAAATTGATTCCAGGCGCCTCGTCGTATCCGTTTTGCTTTTAGATATTTCGCGATCTGGTCTGGACCGAAACGGGGAGAAGGGGGTGGGTTGAAGGTGCGTTGTGGCTGGCTGAGAGGCGTGTTGGCTTGGGGGGGCCGGCGGGAGAAGGGAGCGAGTGAAAGCGAGCTACGGCCGCAGACGGCAAACAGGCGGCAGAGAGCAAACCCAAGGTGGGACGGGAGACGTGGTGGTGAAGAAACAAAGGGCGAAGATCCTCTGCGGCTGGGTGTATTTTTGGCAGTCTTTGAGATGTAAAGGGCGAAACCAAGGAGGCGGGTGGTCGGTTCGCAGCCGGCGGTTTCGAGGGGCGGCGATGTGGAGAGGAGCGCAATGGGTATGTTGAGGACACGAAGAAGAGTGCTCACAACCAAGGATAAGCAACAAACGCTGGAGGAGCAACGAGAGGAGGTGATAACGGGGGAGGAGAAGAGATAGATCAAGGAGAAGGAGGAAAAATAACAGCCACGCTACCAACCAGGAAGCGTGATGAATTTTTGAGTAACCCCGATATGAATTGGCTCGAGAGATCCATGTGCTAAGGCGTCGGGGGTGGTCGAAGTGCCTGGAGGACGAGTGAGGAGGTACTCTGTACAGACACAGTAGATGCCCCACAACGGGCAAATCCCAAGGCGGTGAGGGGGCCCTAGCTCTCTCAAGGCCCGTGGCCGTGGCCCATGTGTCTGTCCCCGTTGAGCGCCTGCCACAACCCGCTCGGAGGGGTGCGCCAGGGGTTCAATGCTCGTTAATTACATGTCTTCATTATAGAGGAGCCCTGCTCCAGCTTGACGACGTGAGAGCGACGCAAAAGAGGCCAGCGATGCAGCGCTGCCGCCAGTGCTGCTGCCGCCGCCGTCGAGGGCATCTGGGCAGTATCGCCCGGTGGGGGGAGGGAGACTCCAGTTCCAGACAGGGCCCCCAAACCTGCTACCGCGACAGGGGGTCTCCAAACTGCCAATTGGACTTGTCCCAGTGGCTGGTCTGGGTTCATGACTTTTTTTTTTTTTTCCTTTCCTTCCAGCGGCAGATGATAAACTCGCTGGAGCAACCCCGTCGTCATTGTTGCCTCCATCTCCACCGTCGTCCACGGCTGTGTACAAAAGTTACTTGCATGCAAAGTACTGTGCACACACACGTAACTTGCTCCATCCAACACGTCCCTCCTGCTTCTCCTCCCTCCCTACTACCTACCTACCCCCTTCTGCGGCATGTCCCAATGCAGGCCTAGAACTATGGAGTCCCTCCCCATGGCGCTCATTCCCAAGATTGGAAATCTCGAATTGGCGCTTTCCTGCGCTAGTCGTGGCCTGGTCGTGGCCGATCTCGACTAGTTCTACCTATTTCATTGACTGCTCCAGCCACTGTATTCCCCCCGAAAGACAGGTGGCCCAGCTAGGCGATATGGCACAATGCAAAACGTTGAGGGCCCAGATTACGAGCCTGTCTTTTTTAAGCCCCCTTGTTCCTTGTTTCTCTGGCGCCGCCCACATCCCCCCCGGTTCCCTGCTGTCTGTCCTGTCCTTTTCTCTGCCCCCTCCCCTCCTGGTCGACTCGGGTTGTTTCTAGCTGAGGCACAGCATCCACCAACAGGAAACATGAGGCACGGCCCTTCTTCACTGATTGACAGCGGCGCTGTATGAATTTGACTAGTTGATGGAACCTGACCATTGGGAATATCATACGCGTAGTGTGTCCCTCACATCTAACTAAGCTTATGTAATTACCTAATCTGCGGTGCTTTTTCTGCCCTCCAGTCATTCGCTGCTAGCTGGAGCCGTGTGCGTCAAAATGCCACTGTAGCACATGGCATTGGCCAAGTAGATCTAAGCCTCTGCGTTCGGGAACCATTTTTGTCACTAAACCTTTTGCTCGGCGCTCTGACGATTGGATGGATGACGCTATCGGTCCCTGGACCCCTGATGAACAGAAAGGTAAGCGGCTTCGCGCGGGTGGCTGCACACCACCAAAACCTAAACTCTCTCGTGCCAGATGCCCAAAGGAAGAAGAGGCAGCGCTGGGGCGCGGGCATGACTTTGACAAGTCGATCCTTCTTCTGGCTATAAAAAACAACAATGCTTGTCACTCCAAGCGAGGTGGGAAAATAAGAAAAGGCCCGGGGGTCTAGTTTCCGGTGCAAATGCGAATACAGTAGTCTGGAACGGCCAGGGCCTCTCGCCTCGGCAGGCCCTGCTGCATCTCATCTGCACCTTGTGCTCTTGGCTGTGTTCCGCGGACTGCCGCGTCCGGAGCTTATACCAACAGAGGGGTACCAGGGGTCTTTACTGCCTTTTGGGTGACGTGCCCTGTAAGTTGGCCTCTAAAATGTCTCGTCGACGGGCTCTGGCACCCAGGCCGCTGATTTCCAACAGCCTGTCACCTGGGGGGGCAGTGACAGGCTGATCGCTTTCCGGCTCTTGATTGGCTGCTTCCGTGCCCTCTCTGTCTTGACCCCCTGTCGCTTTTTGTCTGCATCCTCGGTTCCTCCTAGTTCAATTCCCGGGTCAACTCCGCTTCTCTTGCTCTCCCGTGTCACAGCTCCTCAACAAACCCCATCGGATGTATTACAACGAAGCCGGTGGTCAGAGCTCCCAGCTCTGCATTTTATTGTATGGTTGCGCTGTGCCATTGCCACTAATTAGAGGAAAAATCTGAGTCAAGCCTGCCAGCATGGGAGGAGCCAATTCATCTCGTCCCGTTTCTAATTACTCGAGTTGTCAAATGAACCCGACCCCTATCGCATTTTACGCATCCCTCGCATTTATCCTGGTTCCCCCTCCACCCAGATTTTTATCGCTGCATGACCACTCGTTGCATCGTGCATATAGCGCTCTGCGTGAAGTAACGCCACGTTGGTGATTCGTCCTATTCACCCCGTTCCCGCATTTTCGTAGCTATTTCTCTCTGTATCCAAGCAAACACATGGGCTGCATACCGCCGCATCTGCCATGCCTGTCCGGCCACCTCCGTCTAGCGCTGCTCATCCCATTCTCCCACCGCCTCGTTAATTGCTTTGCCCAAAATATACAAATCCATCAGATCATGTATTGGTTCCCACGGCGCGCCATGTAAGCCATTCAGTGTTGGTCTGATTCAAGCAATCCAAACCCAAGCCACAAGTGCCGTGATAGCTCCGGTTATTTTTTTTTTTTATTTTTTTTTT
>NAGG01000896.1:0-17602 GCA_003031705.1 Calonectria naviculata | reverse complement strand
GCACAAGCAAATGCAGCAAGAACTATAGTGGCGTTTGTATCATCTACAATATCCTGTAGACGCTTCAAGGGCGCGCTAGGGTCAAGCGGAACAAAAGCTGCGCCGGCCATATTGACTGCGACCATAGAGACAGCAGCCCATGCAGACTTGGGGAAACATATCGGGATTATCTTGCCAGGGCCCGCCCCGAGCTGCTTCAATCTCCATGCAAGACGAGAAGCAAAGAAGCCAACCTCGGCATAAGTCAAGTCGCGATCCCAAGAGTTAATAGCGGGGGCATCGGGATTGGCTTTGATCTTTTCTTCAATCTGCCAGTGAGAGCAGGACTCCGGAGAAGCAAATAGGTCATGATCGTTCACAATTTGCTCCTTATCAGCATCACTAATTACGCTGATTTTATCCAAGGAATTTGTGGGCTGGCTACTCAGGACTAAAGTCATGACCTTGGTAAAGGAGGCAGCCAGACTGCGGGCGTGGTCATCAGTCATTATAGCGGTAAAATAGTCAAGTGATATTTTCAAGTTTTCAGTGCTCATATCGATATTAAGCGTAATATCATACTATAATTATGTTAATTGAGTTTAGGTATATTGCATTAGCGGTCCTTACCTCGGTGGGGGCATAATTAAGAATACCTCCAATGTTAACCGCATTGTCGGTCTTAGCCTCCCCAGGAGTAGAGTACATGATGGAAAGCAAAGTATTAAATAATTGGCGGTTACCAGGAGCCACCTTATGTTGGATTTCGGCAAGTGAGACATTTTGGTTGTCCATTGCAGTGTTGAGCTGGTTCCTGAGGTCGATAAAGAGTTGCTCAAAAGAAGATATTTTATCAAAAGTAATACGACAGATCAAGAGGTTGATCAATGGTCCAACCATAAAATCAACATCCTGAACTGGCACATCACGACCAGAAGAAAGGAACCCGAAGCTAATGTCATCTGCCATGGAATAACCACGAAGCACAAGACTCCAAACAGCCTGCAAGAACAGAGCACCGGTAAGGCCGTTTGTCATGCAGAAGCTCCGTATCCCCTTCATTCCAATATTGATTGGTATGCTCTTCATTTTGGAAGGGCTAGGAAGTTGGTCAATCAAAGTAGGGAAATGGCACGGCTGAATGCCATCCAGGAACTTAACCCAGTATTCCAGAGAAGATCCCTTTGGCTGGTTTTCAAGATAGGCAATGTAGTCACCGAAATGGGTCGTAGGTGAGGAAGGTAAGCGGCCTGAGTAAGCACGGCAGATATCCTCAAATACAACACCACCAGACATACCATCCATAATCGCGTGGCTAACCTCCAGCCTACAATGAACATGGCCATCGGTGGTTTCGCAAATAGTGATTAAATGAGCAGGCTGGTCCTGAGTGAAGGTGGCATCATCGAGCATGCGTAGTGCCTGGATAGCGGCCGAGGACTTTTGAGCGGCGGGGATGCGTCGGACTTCTGGCCTAACATTCTTGAGAACGATTTGATCGAACACAGCACCGTCACGCACACTCGAGGCGAATATTGTGCGGAGAGTCGGGTGATAAGCCACGACATCCTTCCAGGCAGCTTCCAGTATATCGATATCGATTCGTGGGGTAGATGGGGCGCGGGACACCTCGAAGACACAATCGATTCGGTAAAGATTAGGGAACCGGACCTGCGCGAGCAGGATACCATCTTGAACAGATGAAGTTGGGTAAATATTTTCGACAGTATCGAAGCTAAGCTTGTCGATAGTATTGTTAATAAATCGGTCGAGCTGGATATAATTGAGCGGAAGGTGGGGGAAGTCGGATAGTGAGTATAGAGGAGTAGCTTGAGCGAGCAGAGGTATCTCGCTCTCGAGAATTTGTTGAGATTTCTCAGCCCATTTGAGGATGTTAATCCTAGGGTCGAGATTCTTCGGATATTCGAATTCAATAGAGATTGCTCCCCATGCCCGCGTAGTAAATTTAAAACCAAACAGAGGCCTGGGTTCGTCGCTAGCATGGCCGTGATTAGGTTGAGTTTTAACATTGCCATTACCATTGGCGTTGCCATTAGAATCAGCATGGTCATCATCATTCTCATTGCTGCCCTCATTGACAAAAGTGAAGGCAAGCTCGGTAAATGGAACATTGGCACCCAGAGGCTGAGCGCTAGCGATTGAGTCTTTGGCGCAGCGCACAGCAGCTAAAAAATCGTTCGCGGCACTTAATCTGGTCACTGTAGCCACAGATGCCTCGGTAGGGCCGGAAAATACGACAGAGATTCTCTGGCGGTCTACAAATGTCGATTGGAATGCTTGCTGCACAGCCGCTAAACAGATCTCAGCAGGTTTAATCCGCGAGGTAACGTGACAGGTATTACGCAGGCACTCAGATGCAACAGTCGAGATAGCAAGTTGTGACGAAGCCCTGTTCTCTGGCAAAAACCATTCCTCCAGAGCACCCCAGTATTGCAGCATCTCGGTAGTGGGTTCAAGGGCAGCGTTCACTTGCTCGACAGTATCGGTAGGAGGGGCAGCTATGCTCTGGGACAAGCTAGCAAGCTCATGCAGCGATTCGGCTCGCATGATATCGCGTACTCGCAACTTAAGATTGACACCCTGGCAGCGAGACATGACTTCAATCGCTGTAATCGAATCTCCACCTAGTCGAATAAAAGAAGCAGTCGGAGGAACTTTGGCTAGAGGCAATCGCAATACCTGCGCGACAATGTTTCTCACTGTCTCCTCTTTAGAAATGTTAGCATAAGCGCCGGCAGCGCTCAAGTCCAATCGGAGCTGATCGTAAATAACGACTCCATCCTTATCAGCTGGCAGCTCTTCCAAAACAAACCATTTCTTTGGGACTCGCATCTTTATGTTGGAAACTTTTATCGCTGTAGCCAACCTTTTTCGAATTTGCTTCAGGGCAACTGCCGGAGCTGGCTTCTTCCCATCGTCGTCAGTGTTGAGCGAAATTGCGACGGCCCATTGTGCCTCCTCGTTGTCAGATACCAGGTTGAGGACTTGAGCTTGGTTGACATTAGAATCCACGAGCAAGAGCTGTTCTATGAGTTCCGGTTTGAAATCGGGCATATTGGTGGCCATTGTAATAGTGCTGTATATATTGTAAGGCTGTACTGAAACGGCGGTTTCGACTTAAAGAGTGACTGAATAAAGAGCCTGGAAACAGTTTATCAATGAGGTCTGAGTCCCTCCAACAAAAGAATTAAGGGGTGTAAGTTCTAGAAAGGCCTCTTCGAACTGGATATCAAGAACCGCCAAATGGCTTCAAACAACCGTTCGCGACAATGGCAGAATGATGGGAGCATTGGTTCGTGAAGGGAGGGCGAGACGGGGATATCTCTTAGCGAACAAACTTTAATTCAATTTTAGTGCCTAATCGCGTTAAGAGTAGTGGCTATAGCAAGCGACTCTAGAAGTTAGAGCTATGTTGAACGCACGGTGCTCCGTGAGCAATGGTGCTTTACGTGACACTAAGGTTGGTCAGAGTCCTGATTGAAGATTTTTCCACTGACAATGTTAGATTCACACCATGGCGGAGCGTTCGTGTACCAACCAGCCATTCGGTTCTCGCAGCACTCCTATATCCACTCTCCCATGCCCACTTCCCCACCGCGATGTTCTCTCTTGATTGACCTATCACCGCTTTAGCTGGTGAGGCATGCTACTACACACACTTGCTCAACGTGGATTCCAATGGGTGCCATGTTGTAGCACAAATCACCGATAGAGCGACATCACAACAATCTCTGATAGGGTGAATATACCACTCATTGAAAATAGTTATTACACTCATGAATACCTCGATCCACATCCAATTTAGCGTACCCAAATGACAGCCAAGTCTAGCTACCCTACATTTCATACGCATATTAAGGCAGCGGTGCCTGATGTGTCACATCTAATACGCTTAGGCATTTCAGATACAGATAAATATTTTTGCAACACTATTTTTAAACGTTGGATTGGACTCTTCTGTTTTGAATGGTGCATCAATTATCTTATTAACTGATACAGTTTCTATGGGGAACTATACCGTGGCATCTGTGGCGTGAAGAATTGTCTACTGCAACATAATTATGTAAGGATACGCTTCGGGTCGTTCAATTCTCTGGTCTTTTGTGGGGTTTAATTCCCGAGTCAAGCCAAATTCGTATTGTTCGCAATTGGTGGATTGCAAATGCAGCTGCTCGACCTACTTTTTAGGCTTTACAGGGGCAGGTTAGTGCCGAACTAGGCTAACAGGGATATGATCATGAATTCTAGTAAAATGAAAGCTATGCCAGAACTAATGTCAGAGATGACTAGGGTAACTAGATCATGAATTTTTAGTTTAATTGGGATGGGTGGAATAAGATGCTTGGATATAAGTGGAAGATCACACGTCTAGCTAGAATATCAATTGGTGACGCAAGACCCGGACACGACGTTCTGGCGGGGAGGTTCAGATGAAGCGATGGCTGGCGTAAGATAAAATAACGGCTTGTATGATGAGTTCAACTATAAATTTAAATATCATGATAAATTCTCCAAGATCAAAAAGCTCCTGGAAATGCATATCTCAAAATTGGCCTCGATAGACTGAAGCCACGCTAGTTGAACTCCTTAGTGATGCAGCCAAGAACATTCCATATCACAAACTCCAGCGTTGCAGCCGGGCCAACTATTGGTCCGCCGTTTCACGTAATGTATGCCTACCCCGGACCGGTGTTGATGTCCACAAATTCTCGACTCCAGCGCACTGGATTAAGAACCAGTCAATTCTATTGATTCAGAAATAATCGAGACCCTCCTCTTCTGACGTGTTTCTTTTCTTTTTCTTTCTCCTCCTACTCCACGTAATTGCCACAGAGCGCCACGTGGGAAGATACCCTAGTCGGTAATCCCCAATGTGATGAAGGAATCCAGCCGGGCAAATTCAGCACAGTTTTACAGGCCTCCATAAGAAAACTGTTCTACGGATGCAGGATGCTATTCGAATATCATCCAGCGAGCCAAGAATTCGGGCGACTTAGGCAAGCAATAAAACAATGACAGTATCCTAAATTCGTGGCTGATATGTCTGGATCGTCTTGCAGTGTCTTTATATACGGCCTATGGGGCTACGAAGAACTCGCCCCCTTCAACTTTGCCTCTTTCGAGTCCCATTGATGTATCCGGCATACTATAAAACCAATCTATCGGCGAGATGAGGATGAACGGCTGGTGATTGATTCACCTTCAGCAAGGCTGAAACTATCCAAATTTACATCACGACTGCAATAACTGATGATGTTAGAAACAATAATGAATAAGACAGTTTTTATTCCTCCGGTACTGGTAGCTTGGAGAGGCCCAGCGAGTCTAATTTAGTGTTGGACGCCAGACACCATGGAGTAGAAAAAATGACAGTGTCAATATCAAGGCTACTTGAACAAATAGATTTTCTAAACCGCCTGTCACGGAATGGTGGGCTTGACTGGCTCAACCTTGAATTACTGACAGAGGTAGGCGGAAGGGAAGCAAGGGACGAACCGGGGGGGGCACATTAGGCAGCTGGGTGGCAGATGGGCTTTGACAGCATACCAGGTACTTGATCCATCACTGACTAGGCGAGGGAGATGCAATTCTTCAACTCGGTATGAGTCTTATCCGTGCTCTGATGCACGTGGTTATACACATCTGTGTTTATCTTTATTCGCTGTCGTAAAAACCGACACTTTTTCGGAAATTAACGGTCAAGCTGCTATCATTGGCTGAATTAGGTCCAACCAGCCTCCACCCTCGCTCCCACTTATTACCTGTGGGGCAAGCTCGGGCAAACCAAAGCGACCACAGGGTGGTGCATGTAGTTGAACCCTTTCTATTCCTTGTCAAAATCAACATTTCGTCTTCAATCATCTTGCCCATGAGACAATCCATCCGAAATCATAGCGGCGAAACCTGATCACGTAACCTGACCCCACCCTCCTGAGGCAGACAATGGCGAGAAGGGGCAAATAGCGTTGCTGGGAGTGCAAGCGCCGCGAGTTCCGCGCTATTTTATTGAGGACCAAGCGTCAGGTGGCACGTATCCCGTATGGGGCCGTCACCGTCAGGCGGGTCGCAGCCGTATCCCCCTTCCACGAAGGGACATAGCAAATCCAGAGGTGTGTGTTTTAGATGCAAAAGAAGAAGAGTGAAGTGCCCAGAGACAACCCCTACCTGGAGCAATTGCTCACGTCTGCGGCTCGAGTAAGAGTATGCTGGCAATAGTGGGGATGAATCCCCGCCACTTTAAATAACAGCAGGTCAGTTTACCCTACAAGATTTTCATTTTTTTTCACCACTTCGTATTCCACGCCCACCCACATTTGCCACTTCAAGGGAAATCAGTTTGGTAAGAGATTACAGCAATATCTTACCCCATAAGGTGGCCGTCTTTGGATGACTGACATGGAATGCCGGCCATCAAGTATGGGTTTTTGACCCACTCAATGCTTGGGCTTACTTCCAATAATTTGTGGCTGTATGATGCCTACCGTATCAAGCTTGTCACAATTTGAGGAGTCCATGTTGATTAAATTTTCTTGGAAACGTGGTGAACCAAGCACCCCTCGCCCAATCCATATTGCTACAAAAGAAGGCTGCGATCACGATCACTCTTGGATGAAGTTTCAAGGTCTATCAAAGCTTTGCGGCCGTTGTGCCCCACTGTACTAGACCTCCAGTATCTTTGTCTTATGGATAATGTTTTGGCAACGACTAGGAATTTGTTCATGGACTGTAAGTTGACCGATGCTTTACCTAAATATCAGAGGAACCCCAGCAACAATACTTTCTCAGCTTTGTCATTAGCATCTACAGCATACAATTTACTTGGCGTAATATCGCAATCTGAATTCGGTACTCTTTTGGACAAGGAAAAACATATAGCCCAAATTTACATGTTGCCCTTTTTCTTTTGGAGTATATGCTTAGACTCAAGGCTCTCGCGCCAATCGTGAAAATGCATCCTTCTAGGACGACGATTATCACATTATGTCGAAATGAAATCGCCATCTCAATACGTCATATATATTGCATGGGCTATAAAGTTTGTTGGGGGAAAAAGTAGAAGAGTAGAACAACCACAGAGTATGTCCACATGAGGGGCTCGGACAAATAGTTTGGTATCATTACGTGTAAGAGCTGAAATGGGAGCTCATATCTGACATCTTCTCGTTTTTTACGACTCTGTTGCCTTAATGACGTGTTTGGAGAGACTTTCTCGCCCCAACAAGGTTCAACCACACGACTGTATGGCAAGCATGACATATTCTGTCGATATCGTGAACATTGTCCAACAAACTGATTCGGTGAAGGCGCCTGTCGAAAGCCACATCGGCGCGGGCTTTCCTGGCCATCGTTTTCAAATCAGATGATGCACAGAATTCATAAACCTAGCTGCCGAGCCGAGTTATTTGGCGTCTAATCAGGCCACCCTCGAAATAGTTGGGATGATAAATTTCGTAGAGATTAGCAATGGTAAGTATCGATTAAAATCACTGATTGGAGCAATGAATAAGGCAATATCTCGTGCTTTAGAGTTGGGCAGTTGGACGGCGACGTCACTTGTACCTGGTTAGATATGTTAGAAACACAACGGGAAGAATAAGAAGGGAGGCAGTAACAATTTATCACGTACTTGACCAGTGATGTTTTACGACGCCTCATTACACTTTCGGGTAATCCAGCTTTCCACAGCAAAATCACTTGTCCGCCAAACTTCCTTAACGTGGCTGAAACACATGTGTCTTTTCGTGGTTGAGATGACTTCTTGATCCATGAGACTGAGACAATGATGCCACACGGCGGAATATCTCAATCCCCTCCCCTCTAGATACATGTAAAAGTGCCGGGGAATGATTCGTTTCTGAGACCAATCATGCCATTCAAACTGAGATTCTTGTGGCGAGGTTGTATCATATAAAATCGTCAAACTCAGATAGCTCAAAATTCTGCTTTACACCTTCGTAGCTGTAATTCATTTAGCATGTGCTTAAATAGCTCAAGTATGTTAACGTAATTTCTGCTCAGATTTTCGTCATTTCTAGGACAGTATGAGCCGTTTTTCTTTCTTTTTTTTCACTTTGTCTTATTGGCGTTGATCTTCACTAGAAAACTCAAATTTGTTTCATTTCACCTTTTGGCCCGGTTGGGTTGGTCTCGGACAATGATTCATTTACCAAGTTTCAAATGAAGGGCAAAGAGCGTATGATATTGCATCACATGCTAATAGACAATCTATGCCAAGTTCTTGTTGAACTGCTGTACTGTGTTCCAAGAGGTGCCAATAGAATTGGCCCCTAAAGGTTCTGGGGAACACTGGTACTTTTAGGCCTTAAAAAAACATCACTCGCTATCTTCTATTTTCAACCAGCATTTATGTGTAGTTAAAAAACAAGAGGTGAGCTCAACCGGTTTTCCAGGAGCAGGCAGCAGCCACAATTAGGGTTCAATACAACAAAGGCCGATCGTTTTGCCCCGACCAAAAGAACAATTAACTTAAATTTTCTGTGCGCACAATCTTGATCAACCAGCATATTACGTCAATTCGGCCTGATTCAATTGGCCTTGAGAATTGAGAAGGTGGCTGGTAGAATAGCATCGTACAAACATCGGTGCATTGGAAAGTGGACTCTTTCTTGACCTACTGTCGATCCCCATAAACTTTATCCAGCCCTACAGCTTGTAAAGTCTTATTGATGAAAGAAGGAAAATAGCACATATTGGTAGTGACACAAAACCTTGCCTCTACGAAGCCCTTCGGATTATGCACCTTGCGAATTGTCACACCAGTCAAATTGGCACCAAGATCTACAATAAGGCACGAAACAAGTCTTTGAGAACTTTGGTAGAGAGTCAACAAATATTCAGTAATTGGACTAGGAGTGTGTTTGAAGTTTTCTTGCAGCAGTAAAAAGGTCGCATTCGCTCTGTATGATAGAATGGTATCTGCATGACTTCAGCGGAAGTGCCCACGAATTTATTGGACTTTGCCTCGGGAGTCCACAGTCCATATTTCTTCGATAATTTCGTTTCGATAGCCATAGTAAACGTCGTGTAAATTGATGGTAGGATCGATATGACTGGGAATCATATAAACTCTGTCCCCAATAGCCAAAGATGGAGTCCCCTCTTCCCATGTCAGAGAGCCGTGTTCGTCTCCCAAAACACCGTAGACATATCTGGGATCGCTACATTCGGACAGACCACTGTCAGTTGGTAAGGATTTCAGGCCACTGTCAATTGTGACTTGATTCTCGCCCTGTTTGCTGATGACTGTTGATATGATGGTGAGACTGTTGGAGAAGAAGGTGCCGATCGCGTTACGGTAGTCAGTGTCCATGAAAATAAAAGAACCAGGTTGTAATTCGGTGACACCGGGAACAGTTGCACAGAACTCGGCAGTGCCAGTGCCGCCTGTAGTGACGACGCTCATGTCGAAACCTTCACGCCGCAAAGTATCGGCCGTGTCCGTGAGAATCCTCATGGCAGCAATGCATTGAGCCCTGCGGTCCTCGGCATCGTGCAGATGTTGCAAGTGGCCCTCGTAGCCCTGGATACCGATTACACGGAGGTGAGGGAGTGTTCGGAGATGGCGTGCTAAGGCCAGAGCGGGTGGGCCTGGTGCAACACCTGTACGACGGAGGCCAACGTCTAGGTCGATTAGGGCAGCTATGGGTTCTGTAATATCGGACTGAGCCAGCGCGTTGTTGATCGCCGTGGCGCCCACCTCACTGTCAATGACGATGCGAATGCCGCGGTGCTTGCGAAATAGCTCGACAAGACGTGCAACTTTGGCTGGTCCGATGATCTCGCAAGTAATGAGCAGATCATCAAATCCTGCGGCTGCAATGGCCTCAGCTTCACTAACTTTGGCCACGCAGCCACCTTTTGCCCCCGAAGCCACCAATCTATGGGCCAACACGGCACTCTTGGTTGTCTTGAGGTGCGGCCGGATGTTGAGCCCTGTTGGCAAGAGACGTCCCATCAACTTCTTGATGTTGGCCTCCATCAGGTCCAGGTCCACGACCATGGACGGCGTGTCTAGGCTTTCCAGCCTATCACCAACGGCAGGAGCATACATGATGGGCTTGGTTATCCCCTCCATGAAAGCAAAGCAATGCGAAGACGCGGGATCAAAACCGCGTGACCCGGCCCATCTCGGCCTCTATATCTGGCTCCGCTGTGCCACGAACATCTATGTAACGTAGTAATAGAGGGGTTGCTGTTGAACCATTTGGGCGCTGATCAGCGATCATGGTACCAGGGTCTGCGGGGCGGCTGATTACCCCGCCACGACGCGCGAGTTGTGTCGCCACAATAAGCAAATGGCTTCCTCTCAGGATTCACGAGCCACTCGATTCAAGTGATGCAGACATTTATGTCTATGTTTGTTTACACCAAGGCCTTATATTTTAACCGTACATGGTCTTGTACAGAGCTTCGCAAAATATAGTAATTGCACGGGCCCCAGCTTCCAGCACAGCATCCATGGCGATAAATGGATGTGGCTGTCCCTTCATGATGTTTATGTCCGCGTTCACTCCGTTCGCTTCCAGCCTCTTACCAAATTCCTCGCCTTCGCTACGAAGAACATCAAGCTCGCCAATCACCATGGTTGCTTGGGGCAGTTTAGACCAATCGCCCGCCCAAAACAGAGGGCTTGCCTCCGGGTTGGCCCAATCTTCCTTGTTCGGCAAATAATGGTAGCGGTACCACAACATCTTTGGCGCAGGGAGGGCCGGGGTAAATTCGTTTTCTTTCCAAGAGACATTGTTGTCGACATCGGCCGTGTTGTCCATGACTGGCACTGAGAGAAGCTGCAGCAGGAATTTAGGCAATCCTCGGGCCACAGCTCGCTGGCACATGATGGCAGCTAAGTTTCCGCCCGCAGATGATCCTCCCGTGGCCATCTTATTCGTGTCCAACCCAAGCTTGTCCTTGCCTTCCCCCAAAACCCACAGAACAGCCTCCCATGAATCAAGCACGGCCGCGGGGAAGGGGTCCTCTGGAGCGAGTCTGGTTATCGTAGTGTCAGATTAGTACTTATGCGTTGAAGATAAAGGAAACAATCATACCGGTAGTCGACAGCGACAACAACGCATTTTCCCCGGTCACACAGGTGCGACGCGATGACGTTTTCTGTGTCAATAGTTCCAAGTACCCAACCGCCGCCGTGGAAATACACACATACAGGCCATCCAGCCGTGGGCTTCTTTCCGTCAGGTGTAAAGCATCGAATTCTAACGTCGGGCCCTTCGCTTTCCTTGCGAGCGATAGAGTAGTCAATGGTGCTGGCTACAGTTCGCAAAGGCCCACTCCCGGGAATGAGGATACCGCTAGATCTCGAGGCTTTTATCGGCTGCAGATGCACTTGTTGCTTGTCAAATATATGTTTGTTGTAAAATTCGGCGTACTCTGCATCAATCCGGTCTACGATCGAGTCGTGCAATGGGTAGGGCGGTTGAGCGACCATGATGTGCTCCAGCTGCAACCTTGTTGTTCTCGGACTGCTGTTTTGGTGATAACCGAGGAGGGATGGCTGCTTTATACGAAGCCCGTACTGCCACTCGGGAAACTCCGGTGTCGGCTCCAATTATTTGCAACATCCAGGTTGGACTTTGGGGCGCTGAATACGCACGTAACTTCAAAGTCGTGCCCCATTTTCACCATACAAACATTCGTCAAGATCACCAATAGTAGCAGTGCATGTGTTCAGAAAAAGGCAGCTTATAGGAGAGAAAAGACGAGAAGAAGAAAAAGAAAATGCTCCTATACTGTCTTACTCATTACTTAGCTCGTACTTTGACGGAAAGATTGTTTCCGAAAGCCATGAACCAATACACCCCTCCGACGCAGTCAGATAAGTTATCAGCTGTGCCAGGCAGATGTAACCATCAAATAGCCTGAAGCGGCCCTGCAGTAACCTTCCAGAAATAGGCTTAGATAGGCAATGGTACGTATTTTAGTGCTGATAGGAACTAAAATGTGTCACATTCCCCGCACAAGGTATCAACTAAGAATGCCCTGTGATCATCGCACTCATCTCCTGCCGACGGGCGGACTTCGAAACTGGCTATCTTAACTCTGGAAGAATTTCCCTAATTCTACTGCGTATATTCTTATTGCAATGGAGAGAACAAAAGAAGACGAGGACTTTGCCGCAATTGACGACACCGAGGCCGGAGATGCTGAGGAGACGGCTCGGGTCATCGACCACCAGAGCGAGAGAGCGCTATGTCGAAAATTCGATTTGAGACTTATGCCAATGCTCGCCATCATGTGTACGTTCGATCTATATGGACCATATCAAAATCCCCTTTTTCTTCAATCCCTCAACTAATTAACCTAACTAGATCTGTTCAATGCACTTGACAAGGGCAATCTGGGTAACGCTGAGACGGCGGGGCTCAGCGATGGTACGCCAACAGTAATGGAAGCCTTTAACGAGCTAACAAACTTCCAGACCTCAACTTCAAACCCAACCAGTACAACCTTCTTGTTTCCATATTCTTCGTCCCTTACGTCGTATTTGCTCCTTTGATCGCCATCATCGGTAAGCGCTTCGGGCCGGCTCGCGTCTTACCAATTCTTATGTTTACATTTGGATCCATGACATTGCTCGCTCCAGCAGCCACCAACTTTGGCGGTCTCTTTACACTGCGTTTCTTTCTGGGAATGGCTGAGTCCGGTTTCTTTCCTCTGGTAATCTACTACTTGACGACATTTTATCGCAGAGGAGAACTTGCCCGCCGGCTGGCTATATTTTATGCCGCGTCCAACATTGCCAACGCATTTGTACGTTGTTACTTTATTATCTGCCGTTCCATTCAAAGAAATATATTTTATACTGATTTATTGTAGAGTGGTCTTTTGGCATATGGAGTTTTTCAGATCAAGTCAGACATGTTCGTCTGGAAATACCTCTTCATCATTGAAGGCGCCGCGTCTGTCCTCTTCTCACTTTTTTGTTATTGGAAACTTCCACGGAGTGCAGCAGAAGCCAGCTTCCTCAATGCCGATGAGAAGGCCCTCGCCTTCCATCGTATACAGGTTGATTCCTCTTCTGTGGTTGCTGAAAAATTCAGCCTCAAAGATTCACTCCAGATTTTCAAACACCCAACGACATTTGGCTTTCTCCTTATTGAGATATGCCTCGGAGTACCAATCCAATCTGTGGCACTCTTCATGCCTCAAATAATTCAGCGACTACAGTATAGTACTGTGAAAACCAACCTATACACAGTAGCTCCCAATGTGGGTGGGGCTGTCATGCTACTTGTGCTCGCCTTTAGTTCTGATCTGCTTCGCATTCGGTTCCCCTTCATTATGTTGGGTTTTACTTTTACGTTTATTGGTTTCATCATTTACGCTGCCATTGACGACGTCGAGGCTCAATTGAAGCTGGCTTACTTTGCTTGTTTCATGATGGTTTGGGGTACATCGGCGCCCTCTGTTATCCTATCGACCTGGTATAATAATAATATCGCTCACGAGGGGCGTCGTGTGGTCCTGACGTCTGTGGGTGTCCCGTTAGCTAACTTGATGGGTCTTGTATCGAGCAATATATTCCGCGAGAAAGAGAAACCCAAGTATGAGACAGCCCTAATTACCACGGCCATTTTTGGAGCTGTTGGTTGTCTCGTCGCAGGGCTTTTAGGGAGCTACATGGTTTTTGATAATTATAGAAGGAACCGGAGAGAAGGCAAGAAGACTACAGCCGCTGATATTCCTACTCAGAGGCTTCGTGAAGGGCCAAGCGTTTCTGAGTTTCGCTGGATTTTGTAGATAATCACAGTACTTCTAACCCTTCCCCCTTTAGCCTCAAGATTCTCGAAGAATGATAGATTCTTTCTTACCCTCCCCCCTTTTTTATGGCTGGTTCTCATAATATCTTTTCGTACGAAAGATTCTATTAAGCTCTCACAATCCACCCCCACCCCCCCTTCCAAAATCGCCCAATCAGGACAGCTGGGATATCTCTTGACCCATCTTGGCCTGATGCTGATAGTCCAGTGAAAGTAGAGAAGGAGTAGAGCCTTCAAGGGTAGCGCGCCATTGTAAAAGTCAAGATGGGGGTTGAACTAGAGCAGACTCGAAACGGAGAGCCAACAAGGCATCAATGTCGCAAACACGATGCGATGACTTCAGCTGATGCCCCTGGTACACATCAGCCAATAGCATCGTCCCCATAACCCTGTACCAGTATGGTTAGGTTCATCTCGGTTAGCTCAGGGCGATCTTCAGGCATGATTTCCTTGATCGCAGGTCTTTTAGCGCCAGAAGATCTGCTCAAAACAAGACGAGGTTGCAATAACAATGGATACTCACCAAAAGGACATTCGCAAAGCCGTAAAAGAACGAGACTTTGTGGCGGCAATGCACGCCTGGTGGGGCCACGAGCCAGTGTCGCGAAGCACATTCGGCGCGGGCCGGATGAGTTGCTGGATTGGCCAGAACTAGGCCCTCGTTAACCTTGGTAATTTCGTTCGGGTATTGCAGGCCCTGGGCCAGATCCAATAGGCACCGAGGAAGGCCATTCACTTCCCAACCAAGGCGCGACTCCTCAACTGACTGATCGATGCAGCGAACGAGCTGAGCCATAATGCCAATTCTCTAAGCTAATGCCGAGTCCCGGACTTCTGGTCCATCATGGCCTTGGCAAAAGCTTATCACGCCAAGTCCAGATTTGATCGTCTATCGTGGTCCTTAAGGCGCTACGGACCTGTTTCCCTTTTTGGTAGGTGCCAAACCTGGGGACGATGTTATGCCCCGGCATAGGCCATCCTTTGCATTACCGCAAAAGTTCCAAATCACCGACATGTGTCAAGGAGCACCTACGAAGGGCCTATCGTGAACAACATGCAGGCACTTTTGCCATTCCACACAAGTCTCGGTGCCAAGATCGGAAGGCAAATGTTCTGCTCTGTGTTCTTCATGATTCGACTCTGTGTCTTGCCGCCAGCTCCAACACGAGGTTTCTCTTCTTGGAAGGTCCACGGATCTTGAGTGCCGAGGTGCAACTTCGAATTTGATTGAGTTGGATCACGATGCATCCAAAGATTCTCAATAGTCACTTGGATAAGTATAAAGACCAAGCCAGATTCACTCTTCTAGGTTCAAAAACGACAACTTGATCTTTGATTCTTATCACTTGCAAAGTCTCAGAGTCTTAAAATTCAACATTTTGAAATCATGCAATCCTCGCTAAACTCTCTTCTCTTGGCCAGTCTCACCTTGGCGAGCATCGTCACCGGTGCACCAACACCTTCTGCCGATACCAAGACATTCTCAGTTGAACAAGTCCGGAACAAGAAATTTATCAAGAATGGATCACTCGCCCTAGCGAAAGCTTACATCAAATACGGTGTTCCTATCCCGGAGGAGCTTGCTGCCACCGTTCAGCAGGTCAAGCTTAATAACAAACACCGCCGAGATGAAGGCAGTGCAACCACTACTCCTGTTGAAAATGACAGCGAATGGCTGACACCTGTCCAAATTGGAACACCTGCGCAGACATTGACCTTGGATTTCGACACTGGCTCGTCAGACCTCTGGGTCTTTAGCACTGAGACCAAGTCTAGTGAAGTCAACGGCCAAACTCAATACAACCCATCTAAGAGTAGCACTTCCAAGAAGCTTTCTGGTCAATCCTGGTCCATTTCTTATGGAGATGGAAGTTCTTCCTCCGGTGACGTTTACACAGACAAGGTCACCATTGGTGGCCTCACTGTGAGCTCTCAAGCTCTTGAAGCAGCTCAGACTGTATCCGATTCGTTTAGTTCAGAGTCGGATCTTGATGGCCTCGTTGGCTTGGCATTCAGCTCCATCAACACTGTGACCCCTAAGCAACAAAAGACATTTTTCGACAACGCTATTGCCAACCTTGACTCGCCTGTGTTCACTGCCGACCTCAAGCAGGACGCCCCGGGGAAATACAACTTTGGCTATATCGATGACTCTGCTTACACGGGCAAAATCACATACACAAATGTTGATAACTCGCAGGGCTTTTGGGGGTTTACTTCCACTGGGTACGCTGTCGGTGATGGATCGATCTCCGGATCCTCCATTGAAGGCATCGCCGATACTGGTACCACACTCTTGCTTCTCCCAGACTCGGTAAATAAGGCCTACTATGCCAAGGTTAAAGGAGCCAAGATTGATAACTCAGCCGGAGGCTACGTTTTCTCTTGCAGCGCGACCCTCCCAGACTTTACCTTTGGTGTCGGTGATGCAACATTCACCATTCCTGCAAGTTACATGAACTATTCTCCAATTGAGGAAGGCTCGTCTACATGCTTCGGTGGTTTACAATCAAGTTCTAGTATTGGCGTAAATATTTTTGGTGACATTGCCTTGAAGGCTGCATTTGTTGTTTTTGACGGTGGGAATGCACAGTTGGGTTGGGCATCCAAATCGCTCTAATCCATTGGGAAAGGAATCTGATTTGCAAGTCTAGAATATTCTTACCAAACATAGCTTGAGTTAGAGATTATGTTCGGTCTAACCTTAAGACATTTGTTTTCATCTAGAGGAATCTTGAATAAAGCTTCATCTATATGCACATTCACAGTTTCGTAAAAATATAAGCCAAAACGAAATCAACGTAAAATCAGTGGATGAAGGCATGCGAACAAATATTTCTAAGAAATCGCAACCTCGTCGATGCTTTGCCAGAGGAATGCATGCTCCATCGTAAAGTCGACCCACTGGCGTATTGAAACTCAATCCTCGCCACCATCAACCGCCGCACTAAAACCTGATCAGGAGACCAGATGGGAGTCTCCATTCACAGTCAAGCCAAGCTAGTCCAAATGAGGACCTGCTGCGGTCACTCCAAAATGGGCTTTTTTTTACTAATAGAATGCGATCAAGATGCCGTTTCTTCCCTCCGCCCTCGCCGGAGGCGACTGTGGATCGGGCGCTTTGGGCTCCCCGTAGAATGCGGCGCTTAGCATTTCTTCGGCTCACGGTCCCCTTTACCCTTTTAAGCCACTCTAATGACTGACGCGATCCTATTCTCCGATACTGGTGATGTCATTAACGTTGGTTGGATGCTCTCATTAGAGGGTTGAAGATGAGGGACTGTCCGAAAATCGTCGGGGTGCTATGAATGTTTTTTATTTGATTGTGTGGCAAAGATGCTGCTAAAGTAGCGGATGAAACGGATGCCTAAGAGAGTGCCAATGTGCCATCACTAACGTTTCTGTGTCTCTAGTACCGGCAGTATAGGTTTGTAACATGCAGTTGCTTCATGCTTGTCTTATCAACATCTACCAAGCATATGAGATACGGTTCGTTTTCATCTCTTTCCGTGTTCGACACTCGCTACCTTGTAGATTCATTATGCTCGAGGAACGAGAGTTCTTTTTTCCCCGGTTTTTTTTCCGCCCTCTAGAAGTTCTAGGTAAGCTAGAGGGTGGCAGATCTTTTTCTATAAAGATCACCTGAATGCCCGAGGAACGAGAATTCTTTTTTCCCTGGTTTTTTTTCCGCCTTCTATTAGTTCTAGGTAAGTTAGAGGGTGGTAGTTCTTTTTCTATAAAGATCACCTGACTATCATTTGATCTATGATTCTAAGTATTCTACTTGATTCCACTGCTTTCTATGC
>NAGG01000895.1:0-40549 GCA_003031705.1 Calonectria naviculata | reverse complement strand
TATTATAATTATATTATTATTATTTTACCTTAAGTAACTATAAAAAAAGCTTTAAAATTATAATAAGATTAGTATTATACTATAAAGATATAAGGCTTACTAGCTAGGCAAAGCAATAAATAAGTTCCTTATTATATTAAGACTAAAGCTTACCTGCTTACTAAGTAAGCTATATATGTACATTCTAGCTATAAGAGGGTCTAATATGGGTCAACCTGCATATTGGGGCTTCTCATGATGGTGTTGTTTCTCTGTTACAAATTCCATATTGCGGATAGAGGTTGGTCCATATCTCTGGTTCCTGTATACATCATTTGAACATGGCGTCCAGCTTAAATCTGATCCAATGTCTAAATCCGTGACTCGATGCCCATTAGACTGGCCACTCCCACTAACATTCGGGACCGCAGCTACATAATATGTGACCCCAGAGCTCCCCAGGCCCTTTTGCAAGTGTTGCCGCAAATTGCAGAGTCATTTGACGAGGAGCCACTGACCCGAAGGCAATCGCTAGCCGCATCTCTTGCTTGTGAAGCAGAGCTATCATTCATCAACTATGCAGAAAGGGTCAGGTTACCGAGAATGAAGAAAAGAGGGGGCCAAAATTTCATTTTGGCAGGCTTCATCAACTTTGTTAGAAAACGCAGCTTTTACTAAGTAGTAAGGGGCCAACGAACATGTATTGTATTGAATGGTGGGTTTTAGAAAAGTATTCTTTAGAAATGTTGGTGTTTGTGGGTAGCTAACAGTGAGGTTGTTGAGATTTAGTAGGCGAGCTTTACAGAGAAGTGTTGCTCATTTTATACTCAGGTGGCCGCACTTGATCCATGGCTCATTGCGCATCGTGTTCAGCACCGCCTCAAAAGAGCTGGCCTACGAGGCATCACGCAACAAAATCCCTCACCATTTATTGCAACTTCATTCAAGTTTCACATGGCTGACCTAAGATTGTGTCATCATCACCGAGCGAATCTGTTGTCAATTTTCCTCTTGCAGCGAAGTGCTGTGGTTGATTGTCTCAGTTAGCAAGTACGCCAATTCAATGCCGATCCTATGCCCCGTGCACCAGTATAAACTTTGGAATTGCCGGCATATGCCGCGGATACTCGGCGCATCTTCCAAAAGTAATCTAGCCTCGTGTCTCCCTTTGGAATGTGGATATTGTTTCCCCGAAAGCTACCAAACAATTTTCCATACAATGGAGGATTCGAGTGCGATTTGTGCTCAAAAATAGTATGTTTTAAATATACGGCTTCATTTCAAGCAGGGATCAATCGAGACCACATTGTGTATCTGGCAATCTATAAACGAATTGCTTCATTGTTGTGCTCACCTTTTTTTGAGCTCTTGATATGAACGCGTGACCTTTATATGTTCAGGACTCAAATGCGATATTTCATTTGGCGAGATATACAAAGGCTCTTGACCCTTTTTAGTAATCACCATATTTAACTTACAAGATAAGGCCGGGGCAACTTTCAGTTCCGCTATTTATGGCTATGATCGACACAATACGCGTCAAAACGGTATCGGTAATCACCGGAGTGACTTTCGGCACCTGGATAGCTGAGACAAAGATCTGACTAATACGCATCATATGTCTCGCCCAAGTAAGAACTTCGGCATTGCAGCTGAGGCTGCGTCAGCATTCCTTACTTGGCCGCAGCAGCTTGAAGAGACCTCGAAGTATTCTAGCCAGATTCTCTTCATAAATGTATGGGCAACAATCATAGGGAACATTGTCATAGATAAACTGATTAGAATGAGAGGACGAGACTCTGAGGTCTGGATTGCAGTGGTATAACATTGAGTAATATTTGGACTAGCGAAAAGAAACTTGTCATTAACTTTGCGCACTTCCGCGGGTATCCCTTTTAGTATGGTAAGCCCCTAGTTATGTGCGAACCCTACATACATGATGGTGGCTTTGCTCATCATACAAGTTTGGTGAGATTTAGTTTACCATTTTCCAACCATTATCATACCATTGACCAATAACTTGACCACTACTGAACTGGGTGCTTACTGCACGCACGCACAAGAATAGACCTAAACATACCTGGATACTTCCAGCACCTAATGGGTGTTTCCAGTGTACCATTCTCGTGATTAATTAAACGTTGCTAGCTTCTCGGTATCGTAAAAGTTTCAACAATTTCATAATGCTCTATGTACTTAGATATCAGGAGATATATGCTGAGTGAGAAAAAAAAAGGCGTTCTATGATTGATAGATTTTCAACGACTTAGCCCCTTAGCACCGTCCCCCCTTCTCAAGCCACTGCGCGCATTCCTCGCCAAGCTCTTCCCTTGCTTTCTCCATGTACCGCCTGTTGTCCTCATCTGAGAGAATTTCGGTCCAGCGCTTGTTGGTTCCCTTGTTGATGAAGCTCTTGGCACCATTCTCCCAGGCGATTTCTGCCTGTGGAGGTGAGCATAGCTCAGCATGCTCCTTCATCCAATCAAAAGTGCAGTGCTCGACGGCATCTTTCCACTTATTCTCTGGCATGTCGGGGATTTCGAGAAACCTTGCGATTCGTTGCATCTCTCCGTTCAGATCGGCCTTGAGATCATTGAAATGGACGAGAAGGATATTGGGCTGGTTTCGCGCAGACCACCACCCGCGGACGTGGCTCCAGAATGGCCATGGCAGCGAGGTTCGTGTATCGTCCTCCAGGAGGTCGATGAACATGTCGCGCGGGTTTTCACTTGGTCGGCTTACCGGAGGTCCAACACGGCCTGGGGTATCGTTCACCATTGAATAAAAGGCATCGGTGGCGACGAAAAAGTGGTTGTGGCAGCTCCAAATCATATCACGACCATCTCGTCCCACGAGAATGTATTTCACGTCAGGGTTCCACACCATAGCATCGATTGGGAGATGTGTCTTCATAAAGCGGCGGTTTGTCTGTGCCTCAAGTCCTTGACGCATGACATCTTGTGGCACGAATCGCAAATCAACCCAGGGTGACAGCAGGCCTGGGGCGACATTTTCGTCTCCCTCGTGGATGAGCTGCGACACAATTTGTTGCATCCACTACAGGACATGGAGTCAGTAATAGCTCGTTTACAAAAGACCAAAGATAGGGCTTGGCTTGGCTTGAGTTGCTTTTCTGTCCCGCAAGACTATATTCTCAGGCGGACCTTACTGAGGCAGTCTCAAAAGCCATGTTATCAGGGGGGTGGTATACGTACTGTTGTCCCTGATTTGGCGTACGTTGTGATGATGATGTCATCAGATCGCAGCTTGATATCGTTCCAAATTGTGGAGTCTGAGTGATGGTTCTGAACTTCACGCGTCTTGACAGGCATGGCGAGCTTTTTGGGGCTAACGCCATCGGAAGCGGGCACGGGAACAGCTGAGGGTGCCATCTTGTCGACTCCAAGGGTTCCAAGGTTAGGTCTTGTGGTGGGGAACTTTAGTGTAGGGCTGAAAAAAGCTGAATTTGTGTGTGTGAAGCAACGAAATCCAGAAGTTGAGGTGCTCACGCCGTGATATTATATACCCTCTAGAAACCTTTGATACTATTCAGGGGACCAAGCTAATGGTTCTCCAGCACGCCCTACAATGAAGTTGGTGAGATTGACAAATACCACCGTTGGGGCACCTGACTTCGCCATGCTGACGCGAGAACTAATACAACCGACGGTCCGTGACGACAATGAGGCTGGAGCTACGCCGACGATCCGGTGTAAGTGTCCAAGGTTGGGACACCGGCGCAGGGGCTAACGGCGCCGACATTCCGGGCTTACCCATCTTTCCAAGGAACCCCGCAAGGCTATGTCAGGTCCAGCAGCACGCCGGCGGCCAATGGGCCATCAAAAGTGCCACATAGATGTTGCTCTAACCTGTTTGGCCGCCAGCGCGGTGTCATAGGGCTTATGCCTGTTCTCCAGCTAACATGCAGGCTAATGGTTTTTGCCAATGCGGTTAGACCTGTGCTCTATAGCAGCTAACATTGGCCAACGTCTGGCTTTGTGTGGGGCAGTTTTCAAACCGTCGGAAATAGGCGGCGAGCAACTAACCAACCCAGCCAGTAAGCGCCTCGCTCGTAGGACTTCCGGGGGGCTGCCACACCAAGCAATTGGGGCAGTTCTCGACATTTAGCCCCCGGTTGGAATTCTTTGTGTGGGTTGCAATGTAGACCTGGTTTGTGGTGCCGACCAAGTCCGCTGATCGAATCAACCAGTGGCAAAGCATCAGGTTGCCGATGAGTGAGACTGTTTGCGCGCGCCTGACCCGCTGTTCCCATCTCTGCGCTGGCCATGGCTATTTTCTGCCTTGATAAGGATATTCGCTTAGGGTGTCGGACTGATTTGTGCAATTGTGCACTTGTTTACCTAAAACCTTGGCGAACCCCCACTCACAGCCTTTCTTGCGTGTGTTGCGTCACAACAAATGCGAATATGACGTGAGTGAAAGTGATCGGATGTGTAACAAAAGAAGCCCCGTGATTTGAACAATGAAATGCGGCGTTGGTGTCAAGATGTGGCAGACACCAAGATGACGAGTGCGGTTTGCCACCACGTTGCGGTTCGGCGACCTCGGCCAAGCCGAGCAAAGCCAGATTAACCCCCACAAGTCATATTTTAATCTTGGATACTGTATATTTCATTCTCAGAGGGTACATGTGTGATAAAATCTGCAGACTTTTATAAACATCCTTTGGGCAGGGATGTTCCCAAAGACTCACTTTGACAATATTGGCACTGTGTGAAGCAGCACTAGGAACATTCCGCGAGTTTAAGTAAACAAAGAGCAAGAGCCTACACTCCCAAAGGTCATTGAACAATTTATTTATTTTAAAGTTTATATAATTAGTCTTGAAATGGCAATCCAAAGTGTCGTCGATCAGGTCAAGGCTTGTAGTTGACTCATAATCGCAGCAACGGCATCTACGGCAAGATGATATAAGAAGAGCTTTTGTCATGCTAGTACAACATGTTAAACGATTCTTTCTTGCCCTTGACAGTAAAAATACGCTTCAACTCCTCCTCAATGAATAGCCTTGAGATGAGAGGCTCGAACATACAAGACGCGTGACCAACATACAAATGAGGGTATTCGTAAACATAAAATACGAATTCTATACAAGCATAATCAGCGGCGATGACACATCATTTACCCGATATGACCCGTCGGGCTTGGCAAATCTTGGCTCTGCAAAGAGTGATATCCCCTTCGGATGCTTACTAAGTCGCGCCAAAGTTGGTTTCAGGCAGATGCTTAACGCTTTGAGAGAGATTATTGGAAGAACTTCCTTTTCGTATTTTTAAGCTTATGTTTAGCTTTCCTGGAAAACATCGACACCGATGCCGAATGCTATACTCAATGGACTGGAGCAGGCATCTTCTTTTTTAGCAAACGCTCACAGAGCCACGTATCATGCTCGCATTGCGCTTGGGTAAACACCATGGACGTATGGGTCATCTAAGCTTCCTTCTAAGCAATAAAAATTAGACTTCTTCCTTCAAATTAAAATAAATGGCTAGATGATTTAACACATTAACCATGGACACTTTCACGAACAACTTCAGAACCCAGCATACGTTTCTTATCGGCATGTGTGGCTGATCTCCCATCCAAAACAATTAATCAAGCCACATACGCCATCAAATTCATTCATCGCCACTCCTCTCGATCAGCTAGCACGTGATATTAGGCATCCCCTTTTGCCCAGGCTACCTCGTTCCTATTGGATTAGAGAGCATCATTCTTGCGGCCTGGAGGACGAGACCCACATATTTCCCATATCGTGACCATCAAGCCAATCAGAAGACTTAAAATCGTCGTTGCCTGAATTCAGCTCTCTTTGAAGAATCGCAAACAAATTATCTAGCATGACAAGCTCAGGCGAACGCTCTCGAACCAGCTAATTTGTGTTCTCTTGGGGATATTGTTCTTTCACAAACCGATATTTATCTTGACCAGAAAAGGTAGGCAGCCATCTGCATCATGGGGATTGAATGCCTCCCAACCGAAATTCTTGACGTCATTCTGGGCCACCTGCTCGACGACAAATACACGCGAGCCGACCAGATTGGATCCACAAAGACCCTTTGTCAAGCTCGTCTGGTTTGTCGACAATGGAACACCCTTGCGAGATCTCATATCTTCAACACCTGCTTGTTGACTCACAAAAAGACGATACGTTGGCATACAATTCTCGACAATGAGTCCGCCAAAAAGCTGGTGCATCGTGTTATCATATCCGCAGCCCCTATTTCGATCCCAACTCCTAAAAGACCTTTGGCGGTCTGGTTAGGCCCACAGGAACCGCATAGCTATACACCGTTTCGCAATTCGATTGGTCGAATCAGAGAGCTCAGCAGTTTGGAGCACGTCGAGATACGCTTCCCCAAAACCTGCCAAGCCCCCCGGGATCGAGACCGTAATGTCTGGAATAGGCTTGACAATATCTCCATACGACTCAAAACTCTCACTGCCGTATTTGAAGCCATTCGGCAACGAGCTGCAGCAAACCCCGGTTTTCACACCGTTCGTTCCCTCACCATCGACAACTTGCAAAATTTGCCGATTCCACAGTTGACCAGATCGGAGTTGTTTATGGCTGTCATGAAGGATATCCGCATTCTAAGTCTGAAAGTCACAAACAGAGAAGGAAGTGGTTCTGAGAAAGAAATATGGGAATTTGAGCCACATCTTCAAGATTGGATTGCCCCGTACGCTCACCAGTTCACATCGCTCTCACTCTACTTTAATGAGCAATGGGGATGGCTACCATCCGGCTTCAGTGATATTGAAGGTCTCGCGTTCCCCAATCTGAAAACCCTCAGCCTTGGAAATTTCGTCATTTCACGCCATGGCCAATTGAACTGGATACTAGCGATTCCTTCTCTGAGTACCCTCCGCCTGGACAGGTGCCAGATCGTTACCCATATTCACACAATGAATCATATAATTAATCTTTCAAAGATTCAAAGCCTTGAGTGGGAAAAAATATCCAAGTGGTCCTCCGCTTCCGACGAAGAGTACGATCAGGTCTATATGTTTAGAGGTACTTGGGCAGATGTTTTCGACGAAGTTCGGACTCGATTACCATCTCTCGTTAACTTTTACTTTTCCCGATCCAAAGACTGCGGCTTCCATAACCCAAGTTGTGAAGCTCCCAACCTCTACCATTCTAGGTATGTTGTGTTTGGAGAGAGGCGGAACCCGCGTTGGCATTCGGGAGGCTGGAGCAATCCCCATTGGTTTACTGGGAGCTTAATATCTGGAGATGAAGATGATGATCCCGGTGCGGCAGTCTTGGACGCCAGAGAGGTCAATGGCTCAATACAGAGAGAATTAAATATGGCAGAAGAGAATGAGCGAGATGACCAGAGAGCCTTGGAGAGATTGATAACGGATATTTGGCTGAGAAATTTGTGATGATGGTTCTCCTTGTTAGATAGATTGATGAGAGAAAAGATGATTCACATAGAAGAATGGCAGATGAAACGAATTACATGAGCTGAGAGTTAGGGCATAACATAATTAATTAGATGGAGAGGTCAGGAGTCTTAATTCAGCTATGATGCACGTCCATTGGAGAGAAATCGATTGTCTTGAAGTCTCCGTGGACTCCAATTTTGGTTGTTCAGGAACCAACCGTAATAGCACAGGCCGGTGACAAAAGAACAACAACCTTCTGTGCAAGCCCTACTATTGCGAAAAAGCTGAGAAATGCAATATGACACTGACTGGATGTAGGAAAGTGAAAATACTGTTTTCTCGACGCTGAATGAACTCTAATGGAGACCATTTTAGGAAGCCAAACCTCTCGACTTGATTTGGGTGGTGTAGGGTAGGAGATCAGGAGGGGGCTCGTAGCTGTCTTTTTTTTTGGTGGTTAATCTGGCCCGTGCTCATTCTTCCTAGCCGCTCGGCCGTTTCCTATGTTAATTGATGGACACACTTTGGCACGGAGTTTTGAGGGGTCTCGTGGAATTCAAAATCAGCAGTATGAGATTTTGTCCGGGCGATGTGATTTAAAGGAATATAGCACGTTTGGAAAATTATGGTTAAAAACTAGATTGACAATGTTAAAATTTGCAAGACTACCATACAGAGTGAAATGTATTCCGTGTTCTGCTTTGTGGTTCAAAGCCTTGAATCACTATGATTCGCTGTTCACGCAAGACAAGAAAATCGAGTCTGATTGCGAAGATGTTTAATCCATTTTCAAATCTCAGTGGCAAAGTCCCAGCCAGACACTGCGCATGGCGTAGTACAAATGTTGACCACTCTTTTCGAAGGCGGGAAATTTTTTAAAGGGATTGGAGATGGCTGTAAGCGAAGTGTGACTTGAGATCAACCTTGCGTGAAAAAAAGCAAATGATCGCGCAGTCTGAGATAGCCACGTAGTACAATCAGCCTCATCTGATTTAAAAAGTCAGCCAGCTCAGTACGACATGGATAAGCTGTGAAACGACCTGCAACTGCAACGCTGCAGTTCGCCTCAAATTGCCTATAGAACAACAAGCCAAGTTTCACCACTTTAATGCCTAAATGTCGTCGGAAAATATTTGGCTGGCTTAGCACATGGCTGCTGCAGGTTATCATTCAGGCCTCTGCATAGCCCTACTGTCGGCACTGCGTGAACTCGCTGCCTATTCGTACGACCGCGGACTCGTTTCTTTATATTGTGTGTATTGGCGCACACTGCTGTCTTTGCTTGTAATTTACCGACATGTTGGGCTTGACTTGTCCGTCACACGGACCAGAGCCTTTTTTTAAATTGCCTTCTGCCTATATCGCCAACAGTTGACTTTGAGGATGCATTGGACGCAAGTGGCCATCTTGTTTCGTCTGGCGCTTTCGCGTGTGATCGCATGCTCAACAACGCATTACAGTTCTGCATACGACGTCTACCCCGACTGTGCTTCTTCGTGCCTTGCGTGCGAAGATGCGAGCTACTCGGGTAACTTTGCGAACAATTGTGATTATGCTAATGGGGACTGTTGCACGAGTCAGTTCCATGCCGCTATTGCCGAGACTTGGTCCTGCGTGCGTTCAAATTGCGGCGAACGTGTTTCCGAGGGCGCGTTTGCCACATTTGTGGGATTTTGTGAAGCCATGCATCATCCTCTCAAGGAGTATGACGTGCCGCAGGGCTATGACAAGTCCGGGACAGAAACCGACGGTGAGGATCATCACTGGGCTTGACTGACCTGCCGCTAATGCGTGGAAACCAGACTCTAGAGGCACATTGCATAAGTTGGGCCTCACCAAAGCACAAATCATTGGCATTGCGAGCGGGAGCGCGACGGGCGTGGGGGCGCTCATTGCCTTGATAGGCTTGATTCGAAAATGCAGGAATGATCAAAAGAAGAAGAGGAGAGAGCGGGCTACGAGGAGGAACAGCATGGCACTTGCATGGCCACAAGACGCTCTCGAAGGATATCACAGTGAACCTAGGCGGCTCGGAAATTTTAGCGTCATGGAGTTCAATGGAGGTATAATCGCGGTGCCTCACGGCCAGCATGGAATGAACAGGCCGCAGATTGCAGGGCCGGTTTGAAAGATGGGTGTGTGGACAGAAAAAGGGACAGGAAACGTGAAGCACACAAAAAAACAAAGTCATGTTTTCGGGGCGGTATTCCGCCTGACTTGCTCGCCTTGATTTGCATTTAGTTGAGGCGCTGTTGACAAGATGCGCATTGCACAGTGACAGAGCATACTGCCTTGTTTTAGTAATTGATAATGATGAGAAATGCACTACTGTGTTGAATAGCAAACGCAATTTTGCCACCATGACCATCTGCCTCCATCGTCAAATGGTAGTAGTTGGTTGCGGCTACATTTCCAAACGCGGTAATAATGCCGCCGTCCGCACCGCGACTCGCGCCAATGAGATTGAGAAGCTCGGGATCTCATAAGTCCTGCTTCATGTCTTGCTGTGATTGAGCAACCTTTCCTTTACGAGAATATCGCCTTCGCTGCATAATCCAGCCATGTCATGTCCAGACCGTTCATGTGAGCTTAGCCCATCCCAGATTTCGACGTCAGTCTTGTTGACCCACTTTAGCTGATGCTATTGGCACGAGAAGCCATGCAAATGAGACGACGAGTCTCTTGCGCGGCGATGGGGAAATTTCGGAATACGCTATCAAGAAGCATTTGTTTCATGCCTTCGACCTTGAGCCAATTGCACATGAAGCCTTGCTGCTGGTACGGACATCTGTGCCCGTAATTGCTTCTTACATGCTCCAAAACTCATTGCAAACGATATCGATCATCATTGCTGGAAGATCGAGACCGGATGACTTGTCCATCGCTGCCTTCGCTTACATGTTCAGTACTTGCTCTGGCTGGCTGATTGGCATGGGCGGGTCAACCGCCTTGGACACATTGGCATCTACTGCATTCGCCGGTTGCAATGACAAGTACCAAACGGGCATTCTGCTACAGCGGTCTTTTATTGTGCTTACCTTATTCTACATCCCGGTTTGCATTTTGTGGGCATTCTCAGAGCACCTTTTCCTGCTTCTTGGACAAGATGCACATCTCTCAAGAGAGGCGGCAAGGTTTCTCATTTGCCTCATCCCCGGTGGCTTGGGCTACATCTATTTCGAGGCCATGAAGAAATATCTCCAAGTTCAAGGCCTAGTGAGACCAGCTACCTACATCATGCTACTCGTGTCGCCACTTAGTGCGCTGCTGAATTTCTTCTTCATTAACAAAACCAACTGGGGGCTCCTCGGGGCTCCGTTTGCAACCGGATTATGCTACTGGATCTCATTCCTGGCACTGGTTCTCTACAGCAAATTGGTTGCCGGCCACGAGTGCTGGGGCGGATGGAACCGAGCATGTCTTAAGAACCTGGGCATCTTCTCGCGCATTGCTATCCTGGGCATCATCCAGCTCGGAACCGAATTTTGGGCTTTCGAAATCGTGGCACTGATTGCGGGTCGTCTGGGAAGGCTACCCCTAGCGGGTCAGAGCGTTCTAATGACAGCGGACCAGGTATTAGTAACTATTCCTTTTGGGATCGGAGTGGCTGGCAGCATCAGGGTGGGTGGTGCCCTGGGTTCGAGAGATGAGAAAGGAGCCAAGAGAGCCGCACATGCGGCAACGCTGCTGGCCATTACTGTGGCAAGTTTTGTGTGCTTGTTTCTCATACTAACTAGACATCACTTTGCTAAACTATTTACCACCGACGACGAGGTAGTTCGTTATGTGGCTGGCGTAATGCCCTGGATTGCACTATTCCAAGTCGCTGATGCCATCAACGGCAGCGCTGGTGGATCGCTGAGAGGGATGGGCAAGCAACATATCGGAGCCGCTGCCAATCTTACTAGCTACTATGTGATTGCGCTTCCTCTAGGTGCGTGGCTTGCATTTGGCGGATTGGAACTGTCAGGTCTTTGGATCGGCCAATGCATTGGTATGGGATCGGTGGCAATTGCTGAGTTGGCTGTGGTACTGGCTGCCGATTGGCGAAAAGAAGTTTCTCTTGCTTTGAGTCGAATCCAAGATGAGGAGCAATCGATGGGGGCTAGTGGGGTTTGATCATGGTGATGAAATCTCCCCATGGTTAGATACTGGTGCGTGTGGTCAACACGCCAATTTTGCAATGGGCCATGTCAAGGATTTACCGGAGCAAATTCTTATTCTCTGTTAGAAAGCTATAATTATTTTGTATTTCTATTCAATTCTATCTTTACTTTCATGTAATTGATCTTTGACCTGTTGTCTTGTCTTACCTTTACCTATTGGGGCCTTGTCCAGCGAATGAAGATTTACTTGCTACTCGGCAATTTGGCTTCGATGAATTGTGCTTTACAAATAGGCCGCTATTACCTAGACGCGAATTATCCCATAGAATAATGTACTGGCTGTCTTGATGCTTTCCCAAGGGTGGGTTCTACGTGATCCGAGCATGACTGCGTTGACCCGCATGAATACAAACTACGACAAGACCAGTTACTTTCGGCATGACATCATATCTCGGGGCCCGATGCCTCCCATGTGGCCATGCTAAAGTTACCGCATCCGCTCGTAAGGGAATTGCCCCTGCGGAATGTTTTCCATATCTGGAATAGCCTGCGCCAGACACCCGAACACACGGCGGCCTCGATTAACCGATAAGTATTTCAAAAAGTTCTGCTCAAAGTCATGAATAGGAAAGTATTATTCGAGGTTAATCACGAGCCTTTACCAAGTAAAAATGTTGAAAGCATTTATTTCTCTTGCAGTTCTCGCAACTGTGGTTGCAGACTACACTGCACAGAAGCCCTTTAACGATGGGCTGGACGAACCCGTCCGGACATCGGGTATGAGCCTCGTCAGTAATTATAAATTCATCAGGCAATTACATATCTAAATTATGATTAGTCGAGGCCTTCTTTTTCGGGAATTACAACCTTTGGACTTTTGCCCCACTCACCCTGCCTAGATGATCCGTCAGTCCAATACGATATTGGCATTATTGGTATATCATTTCAATGCTGTCTTCAAAGAAATTTACTTATAGGGGCCCTTAGGTATCCCGTTTGACGTGGGTGTCACCTATCGACCCGGTGCTCGGTTTGGTCCGTCCGCGATACGACAGGCTTCTCGTCACTTGACATTGGCGTGAGTAGATGCCACTTGTGTGATTTAACAACATTGACTAACGTCGGACAATTCAAGCGGAGGATTCAATGTGTAGGTTCTGAAAACAGAAAATGCAATTGGCAGAATGCTTACGGCGTAAAGTCCACAGAACGTAAACCCCTTCAAGTTTTGGGGTCGAGCCATCGATTGCGGCGATATACCAGTGATTCCGTAAGACTGATATTCTGGCATCACTTAATCTTAACTGGACTAAATATTTGGCAGATTCGACAAACACGTTGCAATGGAACAGATTGAACAAGGATACGACAAATTGCTCCAGCGCGAAACTTATACCAAAGCGGGCAAAGAGGATACGAAGACGATACCAAGACTCCTATCACTTGGAGGCGATCACACTGTTCTGCTACCCATCTTGCGAAGTATCAACAAGGTGTATGGACCGATTTCAGTCATTCATTTCGACTCTCACCTCGATTCATGGAACCCATCGGTAGGAGCACCCTCTAAGGAAGCCGTCGTCACGCACGGAAGCTTCTTCTACCTAGCGAGTAAAGAGGGCCTCATTTCAAACGACAGCAACATCCATGCGGGTCTACGCACAACTCTGGGCAGTCTAGAGGATTATGAGGACGACGCGAAATGCGGCTTTGCTCGGATCGAGGCCCGGGAGATTGACCAAATAGGCACTAGCGGTATCATTGAGAAGATCAAGCAGCGAATCGGAACAGAGCGGCCGGTTTATCTTTCCATCGACATTGACACTCTGGATCCGGCGTTTGCGCCCGCTACAGGCACGCCTGAAACTGGTGGTTGGACTACAAGAGAGCTGCGGGCCATCATCCGTGGTCTGTCTGACTTGAACATTGTCGCCAGTGACCTTGTAGAGCTTTCCCCTGCATACGACACAAACGCAGAGGTGACAGCATTGGCAGCCACGGACCTGCTCTTTGAAATAATGAGCATATTTGTTAACAGAGGCCCTATGACGTATTAAATGGGCACCAGCGACCAATAATCCCATGGAACATCAAGCTTGGACGGAGGTTGTCCCGTACTTCAAAGGCATGCCGTTGACACCTAGCATGTACTCTGACTTGATCTCAATTTATAACTTATGCAAGATGTCCAAACGGATAAGAATACACGCGACGGAAATTTATTATAGCACATGTCAATTTTGTTCCAATATTTTGAGTAAGGTGTGATATTATACATGAGCAAGCTTGACACATCATCATTGTTCTGAAATTTCGGCTCCGATACCGACCGGCCTACATCAAACAGCCAATGCGATGCCGAGGTTCCACTACAAGCAAGTTTTGTTAGCTAAAATACAATATCACGTATAAGCATCAATAAATACCTTTTTCTAGCCATAGTGGCCATGCCAAACCAGGCTCCAGATCTCGTATCTCCCAAATTTGCCGCAAGGACGCAATAAGATCTCCCCGGTCATACCAGACCCCCCTTGGCACCAGAAGCATTTCTGCTATCGATTCGCGGAGTTGCGTGTCAGCGGCTTCGCAGCCGGCCACGAATAGAGGGAATATTACAGCATATGCAACCCTCGAATCTGTACGAATCTGTGAAATGCCATCGACAATCATCTTGACATATCCTCGCACGGATGGGGTGGTGAATGGGGATTTCTTCAGACGAGCATTCAACAAAATGGAAGCTGCTGCATGCATGGCGTCGTTGATAATAAGCACACCGTCTGGGTCGGTCGCTTCTAACCTCGAGAGGAGGTCAAGGTCACTTTCTCGCGCCGCGTTCAAAGATTCCTCTGCCTCCGTAAGTTGGTCTTGCGATATCGCATCCGGCCCTCCTGGGAGATCACCACTGGAGCCAACAAGCTGTCCCAGCTGAAGTAAGCGACCGATTTTCAGTAGGGGGTTAACTAAGCGAGGAGAAAAGGCATAGAGTGGATGGTGAACCCAATTGCTGAAGGTGGATGAATAATGTGAGAGATTTTGGCCTAGTTCCTCCGCCTGCATCTCGAGAATGCGTATATATTGAAGGCCAGCAAAAGATAGCGGGTGGCTGAGGGAGCAGAGCGAGGAAATATTGCTCCATCTCAACAATGTCAGAATTACCTCAACGGAGATATGTGGTATGCTCGGCCATGAATGCGAACGCGAGAGTAGCTTCGAAGCGACCCAGTTGCAGAGCTGGAGGTACGGTGTTTGTCGATCAAGACTAAAGTGATGTAGAAATACGCCAGCAGCCAGAATTGCAAACAAATCACGATCATCATTCCTCATATTGCGCACGTGCCGAAGAAATGTCTGGGCGCCCTCTCGGGAGACCTGTTCCAATATTGAAGTGTACTGATCACTGCGGCCCAGGGCCTTGTACTGGGATGCACTGAAGCAGAAAATGGCACTGCGTAGCACGTCGTGACTAATTGCCATATGTGGCAAGGCCGCGATATATGGGTCTTGGAAAAACTGGGCGTCTTGCAAATCTGTTCGGTCGAAGCAGAGAAATCCTGCTTCTGTGACGTAAAGGAAATGTTTCCACAGAAATCGCCGCTCTTTAGATGCGACCATGTCGGATGGCCAGGGCATGGGACAGTATAGTCCATTTGGTCCGTCAATCTCCAAAGAGTCGATATATAGTGGCGAATTCGTGTCGTTTCCAAGAAATGATACGTCTAGCTGCGGCCTAGATGATGACCGGGCTTCAGTTATTGGTTGCACATTGCCAGTGTCGTCCTGCTCTAAAGGGATATCGGCCATGCCACCTTGTTGTATTGCAGAGACATCACATTGAGGCAGGATTGGGGTGTCTGCAGCAGCGTAATCGCCAAAAATGACATCCCACACCGGGTCCCACTCGTTGGGCAAAATTAGACTGGCCGATGGGTCTGTTATTTCATCCACGTCGAATGCAAGACTAGGAGAAGCGACTGTGGGTGAATTTCTAAGCTGTTGGCGATTAGGAGAGGCCTGAACAGCTTCCGGTACTACCTCCACGATGCCGTTATCGGGACGGGCTATATCAATGGCCATTTCTTGAGCCTGTTGACTCTCCAGGGATGCTGGAATATCCGCTGTTTCTTGCCCTGGCAGATTAGACCAGGACCTGAAAGTTTGAGGTTCACACGGAACCCCAAGCCGTTGACACTGTGAACATTTCGGGCGTTTGTGGTCACACTGTGAGGCTGTATAAGCAATCGATGAAAAAGAATGGAGAGGCCCGCAGATACCTTGCGCTTTTTACGAGAGCATAACAAACATGCTCCCCTTTTCGCTCTAGGCGATATGTATACATTTGAAGAGGCCAGTATGGACTTCTGCTAATGGCGAGGTCAGTTAGCGGTAGGCGAAGTTTGAAACCGAATGACCCTGTGGTAAATACTCGAAGGATTAAGAAAGGGTCGTTTTCATGACGAATAACACGACCCGCCTCCCACGAAGTGTGCTCTGGGAGATATGCAAGCTCGATCAGCGGGGCGCGGGGAAAATAAAGCATTTGGGGAAAACGATGGAACGGGGAAATGAAGTGGCACTAGTGGCCAACTTAAGAGTGGCCAGGCACCACGTGATACCTCGCTATCATTTACACTCCGAAGTCTACCCTAGAATACGCGGATTAGTCTTAGGATTATCTGAGCCTGTGCGTTTCACAGATGACGATGAATAATTCGGTACATCTCGTGTATAAATGTTTATGACTACTCTATTACATCAAGTAAAAACTAGAGTCTGGGCGCCTCGGCCTCGTGAATAGAGCCTGGGATCTCTCCGTACGATTCAACATCGTCCAAGACACTCTTCAAAATGGAAACTCCCCTTTCAAACTCTGCATCCGTAATGGTGAGTGCCAAGCCAATAAGCAGACGGTCTCCGTGTGGGTAGATGAACAGGCCCCTCTGGAAGCAAAGCCTGGCAATACGCCGGGGCGTGACGGCGAGGTTGCGCTTGATATGGATAGACATGTCGGCGCCTCGATTGGCCATGTGCTGAATGAAGGGGTAGTCCCAAGATTCAGTAGCCTCAGACCACTTCTTACCAATTAGCGCCGCTCGCTCTTCCAGGTTTTCCTCTTCGTAGATTCGCAGGGCAGTGAGTGTTGCAGTATTGGCTGCAGGAGCCATGCCGAAAGTACTACCAGACTCGTATGGTTTGATGAGACCCATGACATCATCATTACCGAGGATATATGATGCTGGATACGACCCTCCGGTGATGGACTTGCCGAGCGTGACCATGTCGGGCTTGTTCTCGGGGCCCATCCAATCGCAGGAGAGAAACTTGCCGGTTTTGGCAGAGCCCATTCGAACCTCGTCGGCAATAAAGAGAATGTTGTACTTCTTACAAAGCTGACGAACGCCAACAGCAAATTTTATCTCTTCTTCGAAGGTTCTGAAGTGAGCAAGCAATTAGTAGACGATTCCACTAAGACGCAGCGAATAAAACTTACGGAAGATGGCCATGGATGCACTCAAAAATGACACCTGCCACCTTTTCGTGGAATTCTTCGAGGACCTCCTCAAAGTCTTCGACGTGTCCGTACCGAAGAACCTTGCCAGTCCTCGGATGGCAATTGGTAACATTCTTGGTCGTAATTCCGTACTCTAGGTTCCAATAAGTCCAAAGGTCTCCATAACATCCACCCAAATGCTAGTCTTACCTCTCTGTGCATAAGGCTCCATGACTGGCCAAATGCCCGAGCTGACTCCGTGGTAGTTGTTGGAACAACCCAGGACCATGACTTCGTCGGGAGAGATGCCTCGGCGTTTGATCCCCCACTTTCTGGCAAACTTGCACGCTGCATCAGCGGCTTCAGCACCACTCACCATGGTGGAACACTTGTCGTAGCCGAACTTTTCGCACAGCCTTTTAGCCACTACCGGCCACTCGGCGCTGTGGGTCGAAAAGTTGGTGAGCGTAACTAAGGCGGTCAGAAGGAAGCCCTTGCACACTGGGCCTAGTAAGGGTGTTCACCTTTTTGCACCGAATCTATCATTGCTTTGACCATCTTTGGATGACAATGGCCTAAGTTGGTGGCGCTCAGCATGCAAATAAAGTCGATGATTTCTCTGCCGTCAACATCCTACGGGCACACTCAGCACGTTGTTTCCTACTTACTTAGACGCCACTTTTTTCTCTTACAATCAATGTTGACCCCTTTCCGGACACAATAAATCCCGGAGTTGAGCCATAGGTGCCTGCAGCGTATTTTTCTTCCATATCCATAAGATGTTGGACCCTCGGGGTCAGTTGTTCGCCGGTCTTGGTCGCCATGGTACGAGATATTGAGTCTGAATTGGACAATGATGCAAATGTGCTGTATTAATGACGAGTTTATTCGTAATTATGCTACTGTTATCCCCCAGTTTTAAATACATATCTCCCTGAGTATGGTTCCAATATACAGCCTCTTACAATTGATTTTGTTTGTCTCGTGCCGCCGCCCATGTGTGTGCGCAGACTCAATTGCGGACATCGGCGGAGGCTTTGGGATTTGCGGGCAAAATGGCTCCTCCAAGCCTAGCTGCGGATAGCGGTAATTTTTCCAGATGAGGCTAGCTGCGATACTCCACTTGAACCGTGAAACTGGTCCGCAGACGCACTGGACACATGCGGAAACTCTTCCAAATGAGGAAAAGTTACCGCAGGGGATTTTAATTGGACCTACACTAACAGCAGGCGGTGTCTGGTCTGTTCTGTGTGCCCATGTGTCGGAGTGAGAAACAATTTCGGTGGTTGAGATTGGGATCGATTGCAACGAAAATAATCGATCCAAAGGCAAACCACATTGCCAGACTCATGGATTGTAGCTGCACACTAGAAATGAACTGCAGGATCACTTGGTAATAAATTCAGATTGTATGAATACGTTCGGTTCATGCATGTTGAAATCTACCAAACACGGGATCGTATGTTGGATACGTGTAGACACAGATAATGCAAACGATGAAACATGTAATAAAATGGGATGAAGATCTTTGTATTCAGATGCTGCTGCAGAAACTCAGCTGACAGTTTTTTTATTCAAGAAAAGAGTCTGAGCATTGCAGAACCCCTTGAGCCCATTCAATCCCCACTCAGTTCCAATCCCACTCTCTTTATGTCCGCCAAATGCGGCTTTGGGGGAGAGCTCAAAGTGCGAGTTGATCCATACGTTTCCAGCTTCCATCTCGCGACCTATTCGTGCAGCCTGTTCAATATCATTGGACCAGACGGACGCTCCAAGGCCCATCTCAGTGTTGTTGGCGCGGGAGATGACCTCCGCCTCAGTACTCCAAGACAAGAGCGGCACAATCGGTCCTAATACATGAGTCAGAGGAGGTGTGCACACAAAAGCATAACTTCAAACATACCAAAGGGCTCCTCCACAACAATTCTGGAATCCTCGGGCGGCCGGTCAATGACGGTTGGAGTGATGAAATAGCCTTCAGACTCTCCAACTTCACCTCCAACAGCAACCTCCCAGCCTTGCTCTTTGATATCGTGGAAGAACGTCTTGACTCGCTCATACTGCATCGAGTTCTGCAGCGGCCCATGAGTGACACCCTCCTTTGAGCCGTCACCGACAACGTAGGATTTGACGTGCTTGACGAGCGCCTCTTTGAATTGGGTGAATATGGAATCATGAACATAGATTCGCTTCAAGCTCAGACAAATCTAGTTGTGATGTCAGTATTGCCATCCTAATCTCGTGTGTTAAAGTAAGCAGCTCCAGCACCAACCTGGCCAGAGTTAAGAAATGAAATGAAAGCGACCTGTTTCCCAAAGGTGAGCCTGACAATTGCATCAAATAAAATTATTAATCAGATCCCACCTTCCCAGCCACTTTATCAATATCGATATCTGGGCATACAATGGCTGGATCATTACCTCCCCTTTGGAACTTGTGAGTCTTCTTCTGTTATGGTCAAGTATTGCAATCGTGCACTCACAGCTCCAATGTGACTCTTTTTAGAGTCTTGCTAGCGCTTTGAAGAACGAGTTTTCCTGTTGCTGTGGAGCCGGTAAAGCTAATCTTGCCGATGCCTGGATGGCTGGTAAGCCAAGGCCCTAACCTGTCATCTCCGCTCAAAGATTGAACAACTCCAGGAGGAAAGAAGCGCTGCGCAAGTTCGACAAGTTTGAGTCCGCCATATGGCGTGAATGGTCTAGGTTATGCGTATCAGCTGGTGGAAACATTCCTGAATCGAGCTAGGAGTCTCACGAGGGCTTAACGATGATGACATTTCCTGTTAGGAGAGCCGGAGCAATTTTTCCCGTGGCCAAAAGCAATGGGAAGTTCCAAGGGACAATTGCTCCAACAACTCCAATCGGAGTGTATCGCGTAATTACGGTTCGTCTCTCATTATCTTCGACCACCTCTTCGGGCAGAGGAATGTCTGCCATGCCACGCATCCATTCGATGGCTGAATCGACCTCAAAGGTCGCTTGGGAGAGCTAATAACATTAATATCAGTATTATGCATTTGCTGACTATTTGAATACTGACTGGCTTTCCCTGCTCTGCAGTCAGAAGTTCACTGAACTGGGTCCGCAGGTCATACACGGCGTCGGCATATGCCAAGACAGCCCGGCGACGCTCCTCATACGGGACCTTCGACCAGTGTTTGAAGGCCTCCTTAGCAGCAGACACGGCACGATCCAGATCTTCCTCGGTGGCCACTGGAACCTCAGCCTTGGGCTTCAAGTTGGCAGGATTCACGCCATGTCGGGTTTCCTGGGTGGGGGAGCTTTTCCCGTCAATTATCTGGATGTAACCGTCGTGGACGTTAAAGGTTGACATGTTGACGTAACAAGAAATTGGGGGTTATATACTAAGAAAAGTTTGAGTGCAGAACTCGGATACCTCTGACGAAAAAAAGAAAAGAAAAGAAAAGGGGCGGGAAGTTGATATTAGAATCGGGACGTGACAGTGCAAAAAGCCAGAATTTTCCAAGACCTTCCCAGTTCGGTCCGTGTTCACGGCTTTCTAGGTGGAAAGATGCGGGAGATGTAGAAGATTGGCGGTCCGAGACGGGTCGGGCTAACCTACCTATCACAAGAGGATAACTGGATACCAAGCTGCGGCGACTTAACTTGGTCATCCATGTGACTTAGCCACATTGGTCGATATTATTAGCGTCCCATTCAACTGAGACGCGGAACGCGGGAAGCGGAATACGTAGTGCGGATAATGAAGTGGGGGTGTAGATAGATCGACGGCATTTACCAGGGAAACATGCTGTATGTCTCCAACTCCTCGGCTAAGAGGTTTCTTGATCACCTGGCTGGTTGTGGATTTTCGATATGGTCCACACAACGCACTTCCACTACTTATCGACATCAACCACTTCCTATGAATTTCTTCCACTAAACAGCGATAACTACTGATAAACCTGACAGTGGAACTTGAAACTTGGCTTTGCCAAACAACCAGTAGTACAGAAGCCCAAATGCCATCCAACGAGCCATGACAACAACTGAGTAGTTCATTGTCTCAGGTGTCACCGGCATTGTCGACGGAAATGTGCTAAATGTGATGACCAAAATGATCCACACGATGGAAATCAGGTTTAACAGCACACCAAGCCATCCCGGAACCTTCAGATACCTGTACGAGTTTTCTGTGTTTCCGCGGCGCCCGAAAAAGACCATGAAGATAATTGGCAACAAGTACGAAAGATACATTCCAATGATGGCCATGGAGAGAATCGCATTGAAGGCCGTACTGCTGCCGAGATAGATGAGCCCAAGTGCTGCTTGTAATACCGTAGCGACCAGGACGGCATTAAGAGGAACCTTCAGTTTTTCATCGACCTTGCTTAACGTATGGTCAAACGGTGTTGCCTTATCGCGAGCAAAAGCCCAGATGGTTCGCGAGGTGGATGCAAGACCAGCCATGGTGGCAGCGATGGCAATAACAGGTATCAGCAATGACATTACCGTGGCAGCTGCGGTTGACTTCACGACGCGCAGGTAAATCTCCATGAAGGGAAAACCTGTGCTTGTTTGTAGCAAAGGCTCATGCGGCCCTGTCGAATACAAGATGGCGATACAGTATACCAAGCCCATGATCCCATTTACAAGCACACTCCCGATCATGGCGATTGGAACATTTCGACTGGGCGACGGCAATTCCTCAGACAAATGACAAGCTGCATCGTATCTAAGAGATAGACCATCAGCAAATTGAGAAAAGATTTATACAGAGACTGTCATGCCGCTCACCCTATAAATGGATACACGGCGCTCAGCAGGCCGATTAACCATGATATCGCATCGCTATCCCAGCCACTACTGTTCTCTGTCTCGAGAAAGACAAACGACGATGTGTTCTTCTCTGCCATTACAAACAATGTAATAATGACGCCTAAGAATCCAGTGATGTGAATGAAGCCTTTGACTTTTTAGTTTCAACGTGGTCATTTCATTCGGAAATCGGAATCCGCATCTTACCAGCGGCCATGTTTGTGTGAGAGAGGAGTTTGATGCCCCATGAATTTACAAAACACGCATATGCCAAAACGGCCCAGTAGAAGAATACGCCGTGCCAACGCTGCGGTATATAATTTGGATCGTTCAGTGTTATCAAACCTTGGATTTCGAGTCCGGCGGCGAATGCGGCCGATGCCGTGAAAACGATTTGGCCCCCGACTGAGATCCAGCCTGTTGCAAAGGCCCATGCGGATTTCGACGAAATTGGACTAAGCGCGGCAACCCAGTGGTACTGACCTGTGAGTGAATCAGCTTAGCAACCTGCTACACCAGTGGATAAGATTATGCTTTACCTCCTGCAGTCGGGTATATCGATGCAATCTCAGCCAAAGAGATTGTAATACATATAGTGCACAAAAATGAGGCTATGCTGAGCATTATCAGTCAGATGGCCTTTCAATAATCAGAGGAGTGTTACTAGTTATAGATTAAACATGGCGGTCCTCCACTTGTCAACGCCGTAACGATCACCGTTGCTAGAGCTTCCCAGCTTGCCATAAAGCAGGAGCAAAGAGCAGCGAGGGTAAAGACGGACAATTCTCTGCGGAGCTCTTGTTCATGGCCGAGTCGTGCCAATAGGTCTTCATCGCCTTGTTGGTAGTGATGACTGTCTTCGGGGGTGGACGAATTGCGACCAGGAACATTACAATCGGCCTTGGTGTCCATATTTTCTTATTTGATGTTTATATGTAGGGTAGAACAGGTGCAATGTAGAAGAGAGAAAATATGGGACACAGGTTTCAATTGTTTCTATCTTAATATTACACTCTGCAAGCATCCGAGGGAAATAAAATGACACGCCATTGGCTCGGGCTCGACGGGCATGCTTATCATTTCACAGTCACTTCACATATCATGATCCTGGTTGTGCTCCTTGGTAGATAAGACCGTGAACTTTATCAAAATGCGGGGTAAGGGCGATCCGAGTCAGATCTACGCTTTACAATGCGCCGATTGTGAGGGGTGGCAGCATTTCGAGAGCGGTAAAATTTCTACTTTAAGCTAGTTGATGTTTCGGGAACAGCCTCACCGCATCGGACTGACGACGCCGTGTTAGTTAGTAATGTTAGCATAGGAAATGCGATATCAAAGCTATCAGTGGGTTCGGACCGAGATCTCGATGCTTTCAAATATTGCCACCGTTACTCGCCTTCAAAGCGACCCACGTAAAGGGCGTGCCACAGTGACCCCGTACAGAGGGTCATTGAGTAAAGCCCCTTTATAGCAATTCAGATAGTTGTCGGTCATTAATAGTGGTTACGACAGAATAGTAGATCTGCGACACCCTGTAACCAGTTATTTTAGTTGTATATGGGCTCAATTTGGACATCATCGAAGTTCACAGTAACCACATAAATGAACAAAGAGAGCATGACTGATTTACTATTCCCAGGGTGGATACAAATGGAGGTCATCTATTAGGTACCATCGAAGTGCACACTGTCCTAGACCCATGTACCCGCGTCCTACATTCTACATCTTGCCATGACATGCAGACCCAATCATATGCTTCACCTCCATTGCCTACGCTTTGGCCCCTTGTGTAACCAATCCCGTCTCGTGTCTCGAGATCAAAACAAACGTGGCTGCAGGTGAGAGGGGTCGTAATGCAATCGGATTCTGCCACCACAGACCGCTTGATTTGATGTAACTTGCAACTCAGTTGGGCGGCGAAGCAAACATCCTGGGGTGCTCATTTTGCCATCAAATGTAGGCAATGGTAGTTTCAAAAGTTGTATTCAATCAGTGAATTGGTTCTTTTGCAATCCAAATTTACACAAACACATTTTCACAGAAGCACGACGACCTAACGCGCCCTGTCCTCTTCACCGTGGTTCAGTATGGCGCCCCCTCACAATCTTTACGCGGCCTACAAAAAGGATACAAAATATCTTGTATACTGGCTCATCCATGTAACAAATCGCCTCATCAAGTCCGAAGCAGAAGAGACTAGAGAGCCGCCCAAAGGCCTCAACTCAACAGGCCAGACCAGCATCGCTAATCTGGTTTCCATGGCTGAGATCATCGCCCGGCATGCTGAACCAGTTCCTTCCATCATCTACAGCCTCTTTCAGTCCATCATAGAGGCCAGGACAACCGTTTATACCGCTTTCCAACAATTATCCGCCTCCAATGAGGATGTACACTTGCAGCGAAGCAACGCTGGCCACAAACACTTCATCGACGTTCTTGCTAAAGCTTTTAAAATCTTGGGCGGCGACGACTGGCAAGCCTCTACCGGGAAAAAGGATACGGAAAAGGCTGGCGGGCATGAAGAGATTCAGATGCTAGTCATGGGCAACAAATTCAGTGCTCTCCGAGTTGAAGCAGATGAGGCCAGCTCAAGCGACGATGATGACGATGGGTTCCAAGTTCAAGAACAAGTCCAATCATCGCGAAGAGGTGTCAAGAAGTCGTCAGGAAAAGGCAAGAAAGGGAAGAAAACTAAAAAGGGCAAGAGTGGAAAGAAATCCAAGAAGGACAAGGCTGAGCCGGTTCCCATGGATGTCAACATCGACGGCATACCTCTTGAGAGCTTCAAGATCATTGACAGTGAGGATGTTCTGGTGTCTGACTACCTAATTGCCACGTACTCAGCTATTCAGGAATGGGCACAACTTCGTGCCTACATTCAAGGATTGTGGAAGCAAGTCGCTTATAAGGGCCTCAACAGCGCGGTTGCCGGCGCTTTGTCAAACATGGCCATTGCCATGGTTAAACGGACCACTTCAGTGATATTCGTTGACTTTCCTGGACATGAATCATACCACACCATCATGAACACAATTACTCGTGGCGACCCGGACAAGGCCCAGGGAATGTTTCACCTGACACTCCATGCCATGGGCCCCGGAAACGAACCATCCCATAAAGTAGTCGACAGAGACGTTGACGTCAGGGAGCAACTTTTTATCCATGCATACCAAGATCTTGTTGCCTTTGTCACCGACTTTCAGCGAACCCGAAGTGGTAAACCAACCAAGGCCATGAACGCTCGAATTGCCAAGTGGTCCCCAACCTTCAACCTGCAATCAGCGACCGAGGAGGAAAGACTAGAGTGGCGTCGTTCATATACCATAATGTGGTTGTATGATCTTGTCAATGTCTTTTCTGCTATTGTTGTACAACGGAACACTCTGAGAGGCGAAAAGCATCTTTACGAGCACGTCGACTGGTCTCCGACAGGCCCTTGGGATCAACACAGAAGACTCTTCGGCCTAGTTGAATTTGCTGGTGAGATTACCAAGATGGCAATGCAAAAGCCCGGCACAGATGTCAAGAAGATGATTCTCCCTCAACACGTGTTTCAACTGCAGTGCATTGTCGACGCGTTCGCAGTCTCGCGAGGCTGGTCTATTAGTGGCCTCTATGGCCACGTAATGACAGCTCCAGCGAGTGAATTTCGACCTAGGCGAGATGTAGACTTATTTCTCGACCGTCAAAACGAACGGATAGGCCAGGGCTTTCTTCAAAGTGTTGACATTCTGAAGCAAGTCTGGGAGCAGAGCATCCAACGATTGGGTGAAAAAGATCTCTATTCAGATACCATTGCCATCATAAAGATGTTTCAGGAAGACTTTGTCGACTGGCTAGGAGAGACCAAGTACATGTACGGATTGAACACAATCCCACCATCGCGCTTCTCGGGCCACAGCGCGAATGGCCTGTATGAATATTCTCCCTTTTTATGCGGCACGGGTTTGCTGGAAGGTTTGGACCTCACTTACCGATTCAGCATGATACTCTGGGACAGGATGCAGGAGCCCATGCTTATCATACACCTACACAACATGCTTGTCCAGAAAGGCTACATACCACAGCCTGTTGGTTTATACCAAACGCTACAGGACTTGTTCAAGGAATCATTCTTTGCCGATGGCCAACCACCTACGTCAGATTTCAGCAAAGCCCTCCTGAAAAAGCTGCAGAAGGCTGAGACGCGCCTCGCCCAACGCCAAAGACAAAACATTAACCAGAGAGCAGCTGCTTCTTCAGGTGGCATCCACGGTGTCTTAGACCTCGAGGGCAACCACTTCTTCCAGAAGAAGTCGAACCTCGTGCTGTATCGTACCGCGGAGTGGAACCCGGAGGCCATCCCGGACAAAGATCTTGTCCCAGGAACATTCCTATTCCATATGCGTCTTTATCAAGCAAAGCCAATTGTTGATCCGAAGACGCATCAGAAGCGTCTTCCAGATACCGCGATTGTGCGTCGAGCTAGGGAATTTGGGCTGGACGACAAGTTCATCATGGAATCGCGCGAAGGCTTTCAGAAGATTACCGAGCCCGGTCAGGTTCCACAATCAACTCCAAATGCGTTGACGCCCGAAGGCTTTTCTGCTGGCCCAGAGTTGAATAATCTCAGTGATGCGGCATCATACTCCAAACTGGCCGGCAGTAGCCTACTGGAGCTGCTGAGTTACGACATTCTCAGTGATGTCTGCGGCATGCTGCCTCTTTCGAGTCTTAACTACGTCCAGGTGACGTCAATCATGCTCTTATTTTTCCTGGGACTGGAACGCCGTTTGAAAGAAACCAAAAATCCACTCTATACACAAACCTATGAACGGCCCAGACCTCAGGGCATGAGCAAGCGGTCTGGGTTGATAATGCTGATTCTAGCCGAGGAAGACGATAAGTGCATGAAAATTGCTGCGGAGCAATTTCAGAGCATGCGAACTGGGTTCATGAATCATATTTACTGGGAGGACCTGTTGACATCTACGGAGGATATCTTCAGCAAGTCTGATGATAAGCATGATGTAGACCAGTGTTTGGTTATGTAGCATCTTTCGCTTGGCCCTTCATCCAGTTGTCGCTATTGCATTTAGGCCGCCGGTTAGAGTCACAGTGCAAGTGCTCATGGAAGTTCTGATATGGCTAGGGAAAAGGTCAAGCTTGGCGCTTCAGTGATGAGATGCACAATTTATTTGCAATATCGATTGTTCGGCTAATCTGACTAATTCGCCTGCACTTGTAGCCCTTTCTACAATGAGCAACTCAATCATCCCAAGGGTCTCTCGCCAAGTTACGTCCTGCACTGATCACAACTTCCACGGTACAAGGCCCCGCAAATACAGGTATCTGCAATGACGATACCTGGTCGTTGCTTCTTAGGGGCTTCTCTGAGTTGCTATCAATGCTGCCGTGTCTGCGCCATTTTGAGGACAGTGTGCGGAGCAATGGGCGTAATGTTGGCACTGATGCGATGATGATTTGGGCTGTAGTTTCCGTCCACGCAAGAATATCTAGGCCTAGTCAGTGTTTTCAGACACAAATAGGCAGGTTTCCAGTGATTTACACGTAGTATATGCAGACATGGACTTGGCTGCTAACACAAACCGACCAATACTGGCGATGACAGTGGTTAACCCAAGTAGAAATAAACATATCAAGCCATTCTTTTCCCTTCTCGGGAGACTGTTTAATGTAGGCATCATCCCAAATGGAAGAATGAATACTGGATATGTCAGCTGGACTCATCAAAGGTCACTGGCTCATCTCGAACTTTGCGACTGACCCAGTATTTCTGACACGAAACCGATTGACCACTCAATGTACATTGGCCTCTTAGCATACAATATCATACACTGAGAATCTCGTGACCTTCAGAAATACCATAACACGTCAGTTCCAGTCATCAGCAACGGAGTGAGGACAACAACTGACCAATTTAGGGACACATCAAAGCCACACCAAAAGATGTCCACAAATGCGCCGGTCAAGAAGGCGCAAACACAGTATGTCGCAGCAGCGTATAGGCACAATCGCAACCTTTCCTCCGATATAGGGAAAAGATCATAATAGAACAGGAGGAGGCTAAATCTTGGAAAGTAAAAAGCCATATCAAATATCACGCAGCTCGCAAACATCCACTATGTGACTGGTTAGTCCACCCTCAAAGAAATCAGGTACAACATAGCTGAATTGACCTTTCCATAGCTTTTCCCATAGTATTCGTCGTATAGTCTGTCTGTTGCGATGGCATATGTATCCCCAATAGCCATAGACAGGAAGGCAAGCATGGCGAGAAGAGCGAACATGTCGGATAACCAAACTGTCATTGTGGGCTGTCTCGTCCTCACCGTCACTCGAATAGTCACAACAATTACACATATAGCGACCAAAGACCACTCTATTGCCTATGCGCTTAGTTAGACTCCGAAACACCAATCTCATAAGCGTGCCAGCTTGGATAGTCAGCCACTTACAGAATACGCCCTGGATCCGACCATCTTGATGGTGGCTCTGTATAGTGCTCTCTAAGATAAGCCACGACAGCCAATATCATGGAGAGCTCTATACTGAAAATGGCAGACTGGCTGAGTGAGGAAGTCATAAAAAGAGAGCCGCCGCAGAGTTATTTGACTCTAATCCCATGGATTAGACCCATCGTGGGATTTTTAGTGTGCTTGGCAAGTTGCGTGCAGAGGAAGACTTGACGAAATTTCGAAACAATTAAGAGACGGGGGATACATTTTGATTGATGTCGCGTGCTTTTAAACGGGAAGTGGTGGGAAAAATTAATTTTCAGTGACAGGAACCCACGAGCTTTTAGACGACGGAATAGCGCCACATCAAGGTCAAGATTCCACAGTCGGTGGTTTTATTCGCTCGCCTCACTAGCCTTGTCTCATTTGGGATACCACGAGAGTTTGGGCTTGTACTCCAACAATGGACCCTGAATCAAGAGTAGTTTAGGTTGCTATTGCATTTTTGTCAACGCGTCCGTGTTTTGCATTCCACGGAAAGCTCTTCATGAATGGTGTCTATTTACTAGACCCCAACATTGACCTCTGAGCAAGTGCCATCTTTCCGTGATACTATTTTTAGCAGAAAAGACGGACGCCTTATCCACACATGTAGCCCGATGTGTTTGCTTGTTCTTCTTGGTGGGCTTTTTGCTAAATTCCATCTACATTGAACTCAATCGGTTGGTTCAGCAAGAAACGCCACTGACACAAGAAACACGCAAGTTTGATGTTTCAAAATAGTAGATCGGCAATTTCTCCAGCATCTTCCATCGAATCTATCCACATCGTAGAGCCTTATCAAGCCGTCTTGGTATACTCGCGTCTACGTAACGGACTGCACCTTGCGAGTAAGGTCGGGAATTTATCTGCAACAAGCCATCCTACCAAGGGAAAAAAGCCCGTAAACTCATCCAACTTCATCCTCCTTAATCGCATACAGTGCATGTTGACGACTTTGAGGTTCTCCCTCATTTGTTTGGGAAGCAGCATTGAAGATGCCTCCAGTGACAGCAGCCTCATCCTTGCTTGGCCCTCAGCCACGAGCGTGGCTGAGCATGTGGCTGAGCATGTGGCTTGAGCTAGGACAACGAGAGTAAGCATCCAGGACGTGCTCAGCGGTAGGACTCAATAAGCGCGTGATTCTCTCTTCTACCACGATCATCTCTTCCAAATCATAATCTCTGTGAGCCCAGTTTCATCCAATGCCCCTATAACGAGAATAAATATTCTTCGTTCCGTCGTTTGTCATCTGGGCTTGGCGACGACACCTTTCGCTCCTGCTAGCAGATTCAAATGGCGACCGCGATGCCGAAACCAGCAGACGCGTTCCAAAATGAGGGGAGTCCCCCAGAAAAGGACGGGAACGCGGCGGAGAATCCAATCTTCTCAGATTGCCCAAATCCCTTGCTTCTGGGAAAGTTGATATCTGACCAGCATGACGATCATTGGGTGATTGAGCACCCCACATCCCAGGGCAACTTGTTGGCCATCAAATATCCCGTTGAAGAGTGGGAGCTTGAGATGCTCAAGTATGCTGCAGCGCACAAAATTACGGTTCCAAAGCCCCGCTATAACTGCAGGATAATCGATGAAGAGTCCGGTCCTAGTGGCCTTGCCATGGTCACTGAGCGAGTGCCCGGCAAGCCACTTTTCGAAGTTTGGGATAAGCTTACCGAAGCCGAACAATCGCATGTCAAGGACCAGCTTCGTACTCAAATCGCACTTATGCGAAACTGCACTCAAGATACAATCGGGCGCCTATCGAGTCTACCTCTACACGCTGTCTATCCATTCCGCGAGATTGGGTATTGCGGGCCTTATTCCACAGAAAAGGGTTTTGACGAATGGAGTCTTGGGCGGGCCAATCTCGGCTCCATCTCCCGCTGGAAATGGAGGATCAAGCTACGCCGCCATAGGCGCAAGTCCTCCGGCAAGTTTGTCCTCACTCATTGTAACCTCTCACCACGAAATGTTATTGTGCAAGGCAGCGTCATTACTGGCATAGTTGGTTGGGAAGACAGCGGCTTCTTCCCCGAATACATGGAGTACGCCACTGCTATGGCACGTTTTGGCGAGAAACTGGAGTGGTGGGGGTCCATTTTAAAAGATGTTTTGGAACCTTGTACTGAGGACATGGTCGAGCTCGCAAAAGCTACGCGTAAAGGGCGCCGAAGAGTCTGTAAACAGGGATTCGCTCCCTTGTGGGTTATCATTCCTTTGACGTGTTGTTTCCTGCTCACCTGCTGCTGTTGTGGTTTATTGCGTGACTCAGCTGACGTTCAGGCTGAAAAAAGAAGGCATGGAGCAACAAGGGAAAAACTCCAAGATCTAAAGGATTGAGTAGGAAATCAGTATCAATAATAAGAGTGGTTGCAGCAATATACGCATCCAATGTGAATGGTAATTATTGGAAATGACAACAGCCCTGATGGCATATTCAAAAATCGTGTCTACTGTTTATTGCGTAATTCCTCCCACGTATCAATAAAATTACCAACCTTGTAGTCTGAATTTTTGTTACTAAAACAGAACCAAAATCTGGAAAGCCACAGAGCCGGCACGAACCATAGCCAAATACACAGCTGGTTAGCCTTGGAGATGTAAGTGGGACTATGCATAGTCTCCCCCGGGCCGATTGTTTGTATCACGGCTTCGAAGAGTCAAGTGATTTTCTGCCGTGCCGCGTTAATGATCGCCCCACACATACGCATCGCGGAGACATCCTCCCCTAGTCACTGATATTGTAAGGCTGCACCGTTTATTGCGGGCCAGATTCAGCTGTGGGCTCGTTCCTACGAGTGGTCTGGTTGCTGAGCACAAGCTTGGCCATTTATTGCCAATCTTGCTGTTGCCAAGATCTACTATCTGTATTGGCATCCCTTGACCTCTTAGATGGGAGTCCAATCAACCTACGTCCAGTTGGTTTAGATGCGGCCTCCAGTTGCCCAGAACTACGGCAAGTGGTGGTCAAGACATAATGCCACGTCAGAGGTTCTAGACCCTGTAGGACAACAAAAGACGAGACATTGCAGTTTCGGCGTCTTTATCCCGCTGTGGACACGGCTTGGGGACGGGACAGGACTGACAATGCAACATGAAAACATCGATGTGAAACGTGATTATGGCAATCATTGATTGGCACTGATGGAATCATGCCACTGTCTCAGGTGACTGATCCAAATACACAATCACCTGGCGTAGAGTTGGTCATTTGCCTGACACTCCGGTTAGTTCGGTAGCCTCATACTGCCAAAGATGGCCATTATAGCCAATAAGAAACAAAAAAGTAATTCAGTCTGTCGAACTATAGTAAAACCATCCAGCATGCTGCAAGTTCCAGATATTTGCCGAGCCGCTGGAGGCATCATCTGGCTCTATAAGTGCACAGAGCATAGTCAATCCATGTCTCAAAGAAGTTGGGTGGATATGAAAAATTACCTCTTCAATGTGGGACGATATTATTTATACCCACTTCTTGGGGATTTTAAAGACTCAAATAGCATGAACTGAACATCATTCTCATTTGTTCGAAATAACGCACTCAATCAATCATCTTCATCCTCGCTTCTATACCTTTTCCAATTTGATCACCTACCTTGATAATGTCCGGTCTCGCAGCTATCTTCGATTCCTCTCGGCCTGAAGAGTCAGCCATTAGTCTCTTCCATACTAGCCAGAAAAAACAGCTTGTGCTAGATTTTAAAAGCAGCAACAATGACTCGGACCCCAGCTCCATTTCTTGGGGTGCTGGTGATGAGAACTATGAAGGACATATTCTCATTGACTCTCAAATTGCTGCTGCCAATTACAGGGGGACAGATCTTGTAATTGCTGCCACAATCCCCGAGACGAGCGATGACAAACCTACCCGGAATGATATTACAATTGTCTCTCCAGTCTGTCATAAGCTTGCTAGCACCTCGTCGGCCAACAAACGTGTTGCTGCATCATCTGATCAACGTAATCTCTGGGTTTACTTCTTAGAGTATGTTTTCTTAATTATATTTGTTCTGGGTCACTCAGTGTGGGTTAGCTGTAACTATTCATCGCTAACTTGGTTGCAGCAACACCGGTGCATCGGATGTAACCCTCAAGGAGTACAATCTTACAACTGAGAATGCCACTTCTCACAACCCAGACTACAATATCTCACCGAACTCTTCTCTGGCCTCATGGTATGAACCTGAAACGGACGATCGCTTTGTCCTGTACCAGAACAAAACAAATGGTTTAATTTCACACTACAGCCTAATCACACATGCGGGTAAGTCCGGCTGGCGAACTCCTCCAGTCTAGCACTCAGCAACTCTTTACTAATAAACTTCTAACAGTCGCCAATCTCTCGCAGACTAGTGATTCTAAAAAGGGGACTTCAATCGCGGCAACATTCCAAGGTGGAAAGTTATTCGTTTATTATGCCGATAAAAGCAACAATTTACGACGCATCACTAGATCTGGAGACAAGACTTGGGGCTCTTCTGCTGCGGTCGAAAACGCTCCCCCCGTTGGAGAGGGGCAGTTGACTGTTGCACACGCAAATGGAATGAATCATGTCTTTTATGCAACAACGGGACCACAGTCTGGCCCGTATTTTCACGTTGTAGACAGCGTTGAGTAATCTACGTGCTAAGAATCTCTTGTTGAAGTATACTGCACCTAGATAATTAGAGTTCCTTTTATCCACTTAGATATGTCTGTTCACCGGCTTCCACCCAACGGAGTTGGTAACCTTGATATGCAGTCCACAAATACGTATCTTTAAGAATTATGTTCGCGAACTTATTACACTGAGAGGATGATATATGTACGCATAGCCCAGCGGATCTTGACAGTGTCGTGATTCCTCTGTGTCATCTTAGGGATTTCCATAGCCCGTAACTATGATGTAAAATGGAAGGTTCTTACATAACATTAATAGCAGCATTTGGTATAGGAACTACTGGGATCTTTTCAGATGGTAATGAAAACTCATATGATTGTGCATTTCAATCCAGCCTAATAATACAGCACCCATTCTTGTGGATACAGAAGTATGCGTAAAGTAAAGCCATATTTAATTTTCGAGACTTTACCTGCCGGTTAAATGTGATTAAAGTTTAAGAGTGAGCTGAATAGCGTATTATTATAGCAAACTTCATCAATGAAACACTGGTCCAGTTCAGGCAACAGAAGGTCCTGGCCCTCTGTGCCGAGTGTGGTGGCATCCAGTCTGTCCATTGGTCTACTGAATTCGCCGGGCGTTGACTGATTTAACGAGCCAGACTCGGGGAAGTTTCCAGTGTTGCATTTATCAATGGAATCTCCAATCATCGCCGCGGCATGAGTTCGAAGTCTGTAGTAGGCTGATTCTGCCGAGGACCAAGTCCCGTTCATGCTCTTCAAGCACCCCAAGGCCAGGGTGACGCGGTTGTAATGGTGTTCAAAACAGTCTTCGGAGTGACTGACAGATGTGGCAAGTTGAGCCAGCCCGCAAAGCACCAGAACTGGAAGGATAAAGGGCGAATGTTTCTGAAGGTTTGGACATAGTGAGATGTAATCCGACATTCTTCTTGAGGCCTCGGTTGCCTTGATTGATTGGACAAGGCGCATATGTGGGGTGGATGGAAAGCACTCTGATGCCTCAGACCAGTAGGGCTGGCTCATGTCCGACACGATAGATGAGAAGTTGCTTCGGGGAAGATGTAGCAGCATGCCGGCGTATGTGATTATTGTTTGTGCTTGAAATAGCATCTCGTCCATATGACCGTGCGCGTTGACTATCTCCAATTTTGCCGTTGGCAAATGGTTAGTCCAGCTCACCAGCGTGTTTTCGATGGACTGGAAATGATCGCGATGGTACTCGCGCTGGCGATTCAACACGAGCACTCGTCCCAATATCCTAGTGGCCTCGATGCGGTAGCTATAAGAGGAAAACCCAACACCGTCGTCGAATAGAATTCGTCGTTTAAAGTCGAACATGGTGCGAGGCTTAGGAAGCTCGTTATTGCTTGTATATTGCGTTTCCTCGCAAGGCAACGTTACTTCGAGAGGCAGTTTACTACAGCGAAATTCCATATTGCTACAGGAGGTGGAAATCAGAATTTCGGTAATAAATAGCTCCCACCACGTTCTTCTCAGGCTTTCAGCCTCGATGGATCGTTCGGGGTGGTGAGAAGAGGCAAAGTCGGCACGATTCATGCCAGCCTCAATGGCCATCTCAGCTCCTCGGGTAAAGGACGAATGCACTTCGCCGATGTCACCGCGAGCAAACAATATGATGGAATAAATCAGCCAAGCCTGTACCATACAGGGTGAGCGGTCGGGGTTGCGAGTCAACTCTGCGAAAATGTGCTCCTTCTGCTGCTGGCCAGGAACGGATTGACTGTAGTGGGCACCGGCAAAATCGATAACAAGACGAAGGAAGGCCGGATAGGCACGTTCGTTATACATGGAACTCGGAACAAGAATGGGATGTGCAGTGTGAAAGTTCTCGTAGTATAGTCGAACAGACCGGCTAACACTATTTGTGGTAGCCAGGCTGGCGAGAGCTTGGGGTCGGGTTGGGTTCACATGGCCTTTTCGCGGCAACGAGGCCCAAGGTAGCGATTCAGATGCTAAAGGTCCACTGTATGGAAGGATATTTGCCGAAGCTGGACTTGTTGTTGTTGATTCAGAGGTTGAATCCGGAGTCATGGACACGATGCTCGCTGTCGCAGGTTGAGGTGCACCAGAGACGTGGGCCGGCTGAGCGGCGGTGCCCGACGAGGAACGAGCAGTGGAGGCGCTATCATTCAGTGACGCGTCCATTGATGCAGAAATAGGAGTAGCCTGTTGCTCGCGCTGTGTCGGACCATGACGAGCATGTTCAGCCAGCGAACGACGACCTCGTCCACGTCGAGATGGTTGGTAGTGGCACTCTTCGCAGCTCACGGTGCAGCGCCCGCAAACTGGCCTTTTGCCGTCGCATTTGAGATGTTGTCTGCGACACTCAACACATGCCAGCTTGGCCAAGCCTGCGTCCTTGGTGGACTTTTGGGGAGCCATGATCGGAAAGTCAAACTGTCTTGTTGGCGATTGCATAGAACAAGTGAGAATCGCCGATAAAGAGGTCATGGCAGCGATAATCACCGAAAGCGTTTTGATTGGCTGGACCCCGCTGAGTCAGCCATTCGGGCCTTTAATCGCCGATTTAAAGCCCGATGTTAAGCCCGATTTTTCGGCGAGGCCCGTTTATAAAGATAAGGATCAACAATTGGGTGGCATGTTTCAATTCCAGTTCAAAGAGCCTAAATACTCTCGGAAATCTCCTTTTCGGGTCTGTTTTTCCATCGATAACTATTTTGTGAAATACTCCAACAAACGCGCCAAAATGTCCGTCTCCACGCTCTATGCTCCCATCCCTCTTCCTCCAGGCCCACAATGCCACATCCACACCCATTGCCCTGCAGAGAGCAGGACCATTCCCTATACGCTTGATGAACTCGTCAGAGACATAAAAGCCCATTTGGGCGACTCGTCCGGCATTGGATTTGACAACGTGGACTCTGATTACTTGATGTCACTCGCCCAAAAATACAATTCAAACCCCAACGATTGGGCCCGCTACTACTACAACTGCAAGGGCAAGAACTATACCCGCAACGCCATTGAAAACATCAATTCCAAAGCCAATATTGTATGTTTTGCATTTTCCAATGTTACATTGCGTTCCAATCAGGCGCTAACGCAGTCAGCTTCTCCTCGTCTGGAACCCCGGCAAGGGATCTCCCATCCATGACCATGCCAATGCACACTGCATTCTCAAGGTCCTGGCCGGTGAGCTTACCGAAACGGTCTACCACACCCCGGAGGACGACGAACGCGGCCGTTGCCCTTTGCGTCTGAAGAGCCAAGCAACACACGGCGTCGACCAAGTCACATACATCTCGGACGACATTGGGCTCCACCGTGTTCACAACCCCAGCCCAAACCAGGTCGCCGTCTCACTGCATCGTGAGTCCTCCGAGATGACGGCCATTAAAACAGATTGCTCACATGATATTAGTGTATACTCCCCCGAATGCTGCCGATATTGGATACAACATTTTCGACGAGGCCACCAGCAAGCCAAGTTTCGTGCCACAAGTCAAGTCTCACTTGCCGCTAGCAGCGAAGAAAACTGAAGTTTGATTGCTTTCTGATGGATGGGGTGTCTTGTTACTGGGATCGGGTTTTTTATTGTGTGATGGTATTATGGTTTATGGATATTTGGCAAGCGACTGTAGTTATTATGGCAACACCCCCAATACGAATCACACAAGTGACTTTGAATTATTTTGACTTGTTTTTCGTGATGAATTCCTGTGCTTAAACTCGTTCCCGAGTATTTGGCGATCAATCACATCAATCACCGAAGACGTTTAAAAGGGCGTTGTTGAACTCAACCAGTTACGTCATGGAACTCGGTACAATCGGCATGAAGCCTATGTTCGTCAATTGAGTAACCCTTCACAACCCGCCGCCGATTGATCCAATACGCGTAAGCGGTATGAACATTGAGTCACGAGCATGGGTCTCATCGGGCTTTCAATCGCCGAACGAAGTGGGCCCCACATTGACATGTTCATTCAACACATGACGCACCAGCCTTCACCGCTCCGTTAGGTAATCAGCTCCGATTCGCCGACCCAGTTATCGGCATTCGGAGAGCCATACGACAATGGCGAACAATTTTTTGCATTGAGTGGCCTGTAGATTTTTTTTTCTTAATGAATAGAAATGTTACTTGGATCCCCTTGCAAATGCGACATAGAGGTTCTTCATTTGCATTTTCTAAGTGGTTGTTCAAGCTCCACCATGGCTGCTACTACACCTGTGCTGAATGGTAACATGCCGCCATGCACGTTGGAATCTAATCCAGTGTGCAAGCATGACCGCGGTTGGCGCCGCATCGTTCGCAACTTTACTCCAGCGTATGTGTTTCAAGCCTGCAAAGACAAAAAAGCAATCGTACTAACTGTTATCGCAGATGGTTTTCGGTAAACATGGGGACTGGAATTACATCCATCCTGCTCAACACCCTACCCTACAACGGCCGGTGGCTGTACTACATCTCCCTCGTCATTTTCGCGCTCAATGTTTTATACTTTGTCATATTTTGCGTCATCGTCCTCGTGCGGTACATTGTATATCCCGAAATATTCGGCGTCATGGTCAGACACCCAGCCCAGTCGCTATTTTTGGGCACCTTTCCCATGGGTTTGGCCACCATCATCAACATGTTCTGTTTTGTATGCGTCCCGCACTGGGGCGACGGTGCAGCATACTTTGCATGGGGCCTGTGGATCTTTGATGCGCTCGTGTCCATCTTGGTTGCGCTGGCAATCCCTTTCATTGTGTAAGTGGGAGAGTTATGCAGGGGGCCTCCAAAGTTAATCTGTCAGGGGCTAATTTTCTTTCTTGGACAGTATGACGCGCCAATCCCACATGGGTCTAGATTCGATGACGGCGGCCTGGCTTCTTCCAGTGGTGTCGTGTGTCGTCGCGGCTGCATCGGGCGGAATCGTTGCAGAAGTCCTGCCCAACGTGCAGCACGCATTATGGACAATTATCATCAGCTACATTCTCTGGGGAGTTGGCGTCCCTTTCGCGATGATGATTGTCGGTATTTACCTCCAGCGGTTAATGCTCCACAAATTACCACCAAAGGGCGTCATCATCAGCGTCTTCCTCCCATTGGGTCCCCTGGGCCAAGGTGGATATGGGTAAGTTCCAAGAATATTCTGCGGGCGCATTTGGCTCAGGCGGGTTGCTAAAATTGGAACCGTTAGAATTCAAAAGCTGGGCCAGGCGGCCAAAACCATCTTTCCCCAAACCGAGTCATTGGATCCCATTGCTGGTGAGATCATGTACATACTTGGCTTCTTCATCGCCTTGATAATGTGGGCCTTTGGCTTGGTTTGGCTTGTGTTTGCCGTTTCCACAGTTGGAAGATCTAGGCGCTTCCCATTCAACCTGGGCTGGTGGGGACTCACATTCCCGCTCGGAGTATACGCTACATGCACATGTCAGCTGGGCCGAGAACTTCCATCAGTAGTCTTCTCTGTTTTTGGAACGGTATGTGCTTTTCTTTCGTCCCGGTAACCATGCCCTTCAACTTGCTGACCAATGATAGATCTTTTCGATTTGTGTTCTCTTGCTATGGCTTTTGGTTAGTTGCTGCACCGTAAAAGGGGTGGTTAAAGGAGATTTATTTGTAGCACCTTGCTTGAAAGACCTGCCTGCAAAAGAAGAGCCATAAAATGGCGTACTGTGTTTTTTTTTAGATAAAATCTCGGGATTGTAGTTATAATTATAGACATCTTCACCTTTCCAAGTGCTTTTTATTGCATGCGCAACACTATTCCAATTTGAAGTTTCCGCCGGTGCATTTCAGCTCCCTGTTGTGGTCGTTGTGCACACATTGTGTAACCGGCCTTTGTTCCCTAACCGTCCCGACTACCGTGAATAATCAGACCAGTTCCACGCTCACATCTTAGGGGGAAACATTGGTCCATGGCTAAGATTTGTTTATTCGGTTTTGAATATCCGAAGAAAACGGAAAACTAATCCTGATACTATCGCACTAGTCAGATTAACTCCTAGTGTCGAACCGATCATATGCTGAAATGATTCCCTTTCGTTGAATCATTGTTTGGCGTACCACTATTGACCATGCATCGGTAAAGATTCATCGTATGCTCATTCGTCAATTTTCTTGATGGATTTAGGGTGGAAGGCGCTTTTCCTCTGCTTGGCAAACTCGACATTGATGAACTCCCCGCGCGCAAGAGTCATAACTTTTCTATAATCATCCAGGCCCAAGCGACAAATCAAAATGTGACCAACGCGCTCATCAGTCCCAAATTTGTATCGTTTGAGCTTTTCAGTGCGGATTTTCGATGTCACTTTGAATATTGACCGCAACACAGATGGTTTCTCGATCACGCTTTCACGACCCACAACCACGAGAAACTCCTTTTCGGCTTCGCCACTGGTGTCGGGCGCATTTTTCTCCTGGTCGGTTTTCGCACTTGGGTTAGGTGCAGATGAGCCGTTAGAAGTAGACCCGTGTTCTTCTCTCCTCTCTTCAGTAGTCGGAATCTTGGACTTGGGTGTAGAAGGGTTGCAGGAAGACATATCGTACCCGATAAACCTTTGGGTAGATTTCTGTCTTGATTTGAGAGAGAAACAAAATATTAATGACACGGCTAGCGAAGTATGATCTAGCAAGGATACAAGGCTTAATCCGCCTAGAATCGCAAGAAATGCACTTGGGGTTTTGTTGGTGTTTGTTTTGGGATGAGCAGTTGAACTTTTAAAACGAGTTCCTTATTGGTCTTTTTATAGATGGCTCATTGATTGTCTGATTGAGCGGTATGGAGGGAGTAATCGAGGTCAGTGAATGTACAAAGTGGTTATTGCCAGTGCAAATTGTGTAGAATTTAAAATAAAAAATGAATGCGTCACACTAACGGCTACGGCAAACGTGAATGGGCACTCCGCTAATGCGCAGTGTGATGTGGCCTTTATCCTGTTTAACAGAACAAAATATTGTAAGAAATATCTGTACTTGGTACTTCAACAGATCGGATTGAAAGAATTGAACGGGCCATTATCTTGGTGCTTTATCTCAACTAACTAAACGCAACTTTTGTGATGTGAGGCGCAGTCCTTGGCTGGTGGCTGGCTAACCCACACCACAATTTTCTTTATTAATTTAAACTTTATTCTTATAGCTTGTCTTGTTGCCAAGTGCTCTGAGAGTTTTCCAATTGATGATAGCTGCTGTACCGTGGGGAGGGGCCGACCGGAAAGTGGCGGCGCTTTGTCCACTCACTGCATCGCCAACCGCTCATCATGTCTTGGCTGTTCTTGGCTTTTGTGTCGACAAAGAAGCGATGAAGAAATGTGATATCATGCATCATTTAAAATACTGGACTCATTCTAGACTACTTCCTCTTCCGGGGTGGGATGTGCAGACCAGTTAGTGCCTGTATCCTGGCATCCAAAGGTAGATCTGCATGGAGATACGAGGAACGCGCGGCAGGGGGAGTAGATTAGGCTGAGAATAACCAGAAACCCTGGAAACCGTTTGTCGCGCAGCCTTGTCTATTGATGTGCCTGTGTGTAGTGCTGCTCTCAGATTTAGGCCTATTCAGCCGCCAGCAGGGAGCGCGCTAATACGAGCGGGAGTTGTGCTAGGGGCAGCCAATCCACAGCCACCTTGAAAATAGCAACTTCCGATTAGTCTTGGCACTACGGAGGAGCATTTCAAAAGTT
>NAGG01000894.1:0-25347 GCA_003031705.1 Calonectria naviculata | reverse complement strand
CCCCCGCCTCCCCCCCCCCCCCCGGGGTGTTTTGAGTGGTCACCATGCAAGCCATAATTTTCTCACAGCCGAAATTTCGTATGCGAAAGATGGACACGGACCGGCAACGTTCAACTGCAAGTGTGGTCGGAGCGCCTCGTTATATATCGTGTGGTGAGTATCCACGAAACTTCAAATTGATTTCATCCCAATGCGTCGTTATAGATATGCCAGCTCTAGCCTTACTTTTCAAGGAACCCGTAGAGCTTAGAATCATAAATGCTGCCCGCCCAAACGCCGTGTCAATCAAATATCCATCGTCAGCACCATCTTAGAAGCGCTCCTTCATTCTTGCCGCCACTGTTCTCAGGTTTCCGTAGACCTTTCCGGGGGGCTTTCCGAGAATCAAGCTGACAACCGACTCACGGGCAAGGTGGATGTTCTTAAATCCGCCCAGGATGTGAATCTTGGAGTCGGCCAGGACAATTCGTGTTCGGCTGGCGTTCTCGATGGCAAACTTTGTCTTTCCATCCTTTCCAGCAATGCGTCCAATAGCGCGGGCCTGGCTGTCGCCGTGCATCGTCCTCACGTCCTTGATCTCGAAGGTCTCAATGTACAAGTCGTCAAGTCGTAGCAGTGCGATGGCATCGTCCACATCAAAGCCGAGAGTAAAGGCCTTGACGAAGTCCTCACCCTTTTGCAGGGCACCCGTATCCACAGTGTGCTTGGAAGTCCTCAACTCGACGGTCTTTCGCTTAATGTTCATTCGGCATTGTAGCTTCAGGTGCTCGACGAGAGGGGGGTAAATTGTAGGCCATGCCTGCTTCAGAGGTGTCATTCTGTGAGGGGGGACAGGAACCTTGCGGGTTTCGACTCGAGTGACGGGGTCCTGGATAGTGGTCAGCGACAAAACATTCCGGTCAAGTCGCACATTTTAATCGGCTCACAATATCTCTGGATGGCGCAAACCGAGGACGGCCTTCCTCGTCAATGGCCATGCCATCTTCATCATCCTGCTCCACGAGGGCCACGGCATTCGAGTCCGCGGGCAAAGCGTCTGAGGCGTCTAGCAGAAACTCATCTTCGTTGTCTGGGTTGGTAGTTAGCACGTGGAGGCGTCGGTTGGTTTTGAAGGGGTTTTTTTTTTCTTTACCTTCGGGAAGCGGAACGCTGGTGGCAAGCGGGGTATCTTCCGCCTGTTTCAGAGCGGTAGGCGCAGGCATCTTGGCGACGAGCTCGAGTATTTGATACTTTGTCGATAATGGTTGAATCCGAAGATTAGACAAGCCGTGGTTTTTTTTTCGAGCCGCAAACGCACAAAATCGGTCGTGGTCACCTTCAGGTCTGAAAGTTGATCGGTGGGGGGGCTCGACCGAGTTTCCCACACTGATCAAAAATTTGTGTCCTTATCGAAGCTTATCCATTGGCCGACCGCATCAACGGCAATAGCGCGTCATGGAGTGACTTTTCACTGGAACACTGCTAGCATCGCAATGACTGGCAGTGAGCGACCCAGTTAATTAGCGGCCAAACTCCCGTTCCACCTTCTGTCCCGCTCAACTTGCATCTTCAATCCTCGCTGCGAGGATCTTGTTCCGTCTTATTTTTGGTGTTATTGTCGTCCTGGAGGCAGGCACCATGTGTTGGAATGATGGCTAAGGGTATCCCCTCCTTCTTCATCGGGCGGCGCTTCGGGATTACCATCTTCTCCACTCCATCGGAATCCTCTCGAGCTTTGCGCATTGTCGCTTTAGCATCAGCAGATCGACCACGGCCGATAGCAAAAACGCCGACCTCTCCGGTTACGCATCGATCATTCCATAGCAAACCAACATGGCAGCCTGCAAATCAAGCTCAAGGCCCTGGTACCCCCACCACCGTTGGGCTAGCTACAGCTCAAATCGGGGCTCTTATGCTTGGCAGGGCTGTTGTTGCTCTGCCTTGCACTCTTCCTGCAAGACCACGATATGAATTTTATCCATTTTCTCGCTCACAAGCGTGGGCATGGCAGAAAAGGTATTACGGTGACAATACCAAAGGGCCAAGATGTTCATGCGGCAAAGCAGTTCCAGAACAGCATTCCTTGGAATCAAAGCTTGCAGCCAATGCCAAGAAGACCGAGGCTCCTGCCGCAAAAGAATCCCACAAGGACAAGTCAAAGGAGTCGCCCGCGAACGAGAAATCGAATGCAGTGGAAGAAGATTCTGAATCAATAGCTTCGTCCGTGTCCAAGTATCTTCACCTTCCGCATCTCCCGAAAATGCCCCACCGTCCGACCAAAGAGGAGCTCCTGGCCGCAGCCAACGGTTTCTGGGACAGATTGAAGGTCAGATTCAAGTGGATGTCCATCAGAAGCATGAGGCCATGGAATGCTGATGAATGGGGGGCTTTCGTCTCGTGGTTCATGTTGGGCCATATTGTTTGGATTCTACTGGGCACAACCACATTCTTCTCCATCATCATTTTTTCAATCAACACCGTATTCGCTCAAGGTATGACCTGTAACATGATTGAACTACGAACATCGTCTAACTCTCATATAGAAACACTGGCTCAGTGGGTGGGTGATTATCTGACACAATCTGCTGGCATCACCGTTCTCTTCGAGTCAGCCATCGTCCCCAAGTGGCGCGATGGCGTCATCTCCTTTCGAAATGTGTTTGTCTCTCGACGCCCAGGGCAAGGTGAATCATTTGTCAGCAAGGGATCCTCAGATGCCGCCGCCGTCGCTGCCGCCGACCGACAAGCAAAGTCGGCCAACACCTCTGGCAAGAAGGATGACGGCAACTATTCCCAGTTTGATGTGACGATCGCAACCGTCAACGTTACGCTCTCGTTTTTGAATTGGTGGAATGGAAAGGGCCTTCTCAAAGATGTTGAAGTCAAGGGTGTTCGGGGTGTGATTGACCGCACACATGTTTCCTGGCCCAAGCAAACGCTCGATCCATTGTCTTTTCGTTATAAGCACCAGCCTGGAGATTTTGAGATCGAGAAGTTCAAGATGGAAGATCTCCTTCTGACCGTCTATCAGCCCGACAACTTTCGGCCCTTCTCTATTAGTATATTCTCCTGTGAGCTGCCTCAGCTTCGAAAGCAGTGGCTGTTTTACGATTTTCTGTCTGCCAACCACATGTCTGGATCATTCGACGGGTCCTTATTTACAATTCATCCTCGACAGGTTCATGGGGTCATCCCGGGCGAGGAACAGGGGTCTGTGCTAGGCTTTGGTGACCCCAAAGCTTGGAAGAAATTCAGCAGAATTCGGATTGACGGCCTGAAGATTGACCATCTCAACCGCGGAGTTGAGGGACCTTTTGGTTGGATCTACGAGGGAAATGTCGACATCGTATCAGACATAATGTTCCCGGCTGAATCTGACGAAGGTATCACCAAAGTCATGACCGATTTCTACGATCAACTGGAGGATATCGTTGAAACAAACCGACACCGTTTCATTAGAAATGTGAGGGAGCAAGCCCCGGTGCTTCTCACTTCAGGCCATTTGTCCGACTATGGCCTCAAGCTCGATGATGACGACGATGACGATTCCTCGAACGAAAAGTCTCCCGAAGATGGACGCCGCTATCTCATCATGGATCTCCGTATCCACATGAACGATGTCAAGGCCGCGGTACCCCTATTTACGAAAGACATGTCATATGTGAATCAGGCTCTTGTGCGTCCCATTGTGGCATATATCAATGCCAAGAAGACATATATCCCTATCAACTGCCGCATTGTCAAGCGTGCCAGCGACTTTGAAGGCAGCTGGTCCGTTTTTGATTGCGGGCTGATGAATGACATGTCTGCCGAGACATACGAGGCGTTTGCCAAAGACGTCGAGGACCAGCAAAGTCGTGTCCGACGATTCAAGAAGGTTGGTTTCTGGACATTGTCCTTGGCAGTTCATGCCCTCTTCATGGGCATGGCGGGCAACGTTGTTTGAGCCCACAACCCCAACCTACTCCACTCTACTACATTTTTACATGGTTTCTAGTTCCGAATTGGAACTACTCGACGACATTATGCACGATGCTGTACATTTATTGGGGTTCATGAGACAAGATTCGAGACGTGGCAACGTAAACGAAAGATTTATGGCGTTGAGGTATACAGGATGGGAGATTATCCCCTGGGGAGTTTATTGGAGCTTTGATTTTTGCCCTTTTTTTCTAGCCACATGGCCGTGGCTTCCTGCAAGCCCACTCCCAATCGCCTTTGATATTGAGTGGTATTGCATTACGGTGAATTGGATGAAGATACCCCTGCCCATGCTTGGCATATTCATCACGCAAGCCCCGCGATACAAGTGGATACAAAATGGACATCTACAATGGTTTGTAGAGGTTTTGGACTAGACTCAATCAACTTGTATTTTATGCGTTCTCAAATCGCCCCATGACCAGTCGCAACTTGGCCGCATGGAGAAAGCTCCAGGGCATGCTGAATCTTGTCTAAACGCCTATGCAAACAACGCAATGCATGAAGAAACCATGCGAATGCCCCAATTTTTATACCCGGCCCTGCTAGAAACATCCGATCCCGCTCCGTCACCACCCACCAACCATTGCCCCTATCTTCAGTAACGCCAGCCCCCCCGACCCCAAGCCGACTCAGCCGCCGCCATGCCCTGGTATGTCTGTCCAAAGGTGGGGGCCGCAGAAGCCGGTGCGTACGTCGTTGAGACTTTCGAGTTGCTGCATCCCTCCGCGTTAATGAAGGAAAGTCAGGTTTGGTAGACTCGACCCAGGGTGCACAACCTATTAGCTGGAAGTATGGGCGCGGCGCAAGTGGCGGGGGGTGTCACATGTCACTCTCGCAACATCAAAAACCGCTTCACATAAAGTCGTCACTGCCACGAATGTTAGCATCATTTTGGATTATAGCACGGCAAGAAGGGTTAGGGGAAGGGGGAACGAACTCTCCGAAGGCGTCGTCATCGTCATACGTATGGACATCAGCCGCGGCGTTGGAGCGGCCAGTGACGAGCGAAGTCTTGGTCTTGGCTGCCTTGGTCTTCTTGCCGCTCTTGTCAGCAGCCTTCTCCTCCTTCATCTTCTCGTTGCCCAGGGCGGTCATGGTGCTGGCAAGCTTCTTGATCTGCTCGCTGGGCATGTCCTTGGCGAGGGCCTTGGCAAACTCCTGAAGGAAGAGGGAGTAGTGAGCCTTCTTGGAGTTGGCCGAGATGATGGGAGCGAGGGTGGTGCGCAAGACGTCGAACTGGGCCTTGGTCTTGGGTTCGAAGATGGGCAGCTTGGCAATGTCGACGGTGTTGGAAGGGTCCTTGGAGTCGACGGCAACGGCTGCAGTCTTTGTCTTGGCGCGGCCAGCGCTCAAGCCAGCGTCACCGAAGAGATCGGCGGCGTGTGCGAGATCGGCCTCCTGCTCGGTGCGGCGGAGACGCTCACGGCGCTCGGCCGGGGTCTCGTTCTCATATTCCTCAGCATCGGCATCGGCCTCGGCACGCTGGCGGGCACGGTCGGCCTGGTGTTCAGCGATGCGCAGGCCCTTGGGCTTCTTGTTGGCGGCGGCCTCGGCGGCAGCCTTGGCCTTGGCTTCGGCAGCCTTCTTGGCCTTTTCACGCTCTACCTCGGAGTCTTCGGCGGCATCCCAGGAGTCAAGGACCTACAAGAGAAGGAGGAGGGTCAGTCAGGGCACTGGTGGTGTAAGTGACATGGGAAACATGTGGCTTACATCGCTGTCGTCCTCCTCGTCGTCAAACTTGCGGCGGCCGGCGGCACCGGCGGCGGGGGCAGCGCCGGAGGAGCTATCGGAGTCGCTCTCCTCGTCGTCTGAGAAAATAGATGGTTAGCTTGCTGTGAGGGAAGATGTTGCGCAGTAACAGCTGATTGGAGGCAGGCCTCAGACGGTGTAGTGTATGCGGGAGAGCATCAAAAGAGACAGGGCGCATTCAGCAGACATGTATGACGGTATAATCTAGAAATGCGCGAGAAATCGGGAAGAAGGCTTACCCCACTGCTTGGGAGGCATGATGCAAGGCAGGCAAACGGTTCGGGATGGATGTGTTTTTGCTTTTCAAAGGCGTCGGATCTCTTTCAGGGATCCGGGCAAAGATGTGGACGAGTCGCAGACGGAGACGGAGGAGAAGGTGGTTGGATGGGAGGAGAGAGGGAATGGAGTCAAGTGAGGGAGGGCTAATAAGTTTTGCACGTCAGGCACAAAGACGCGCAGCCAGAGACGCACCCAATTGTGTGTGTGCGTCTGTGTGGGCGTGTGGGTGAGGGGCAGAAAGTGACGGCACAAGAAAGGAGGGGCAAATTTGGGCGACTTTTTGTCCGGTTGGAGGGGTCATTTTCCAACTAATTTTTGGGGGATATTTTTCTTCTTTTTTTTTTTTCATTATGCTTCTCCCTCTTTCTCCCCTCCCTTGACAGCCGTCTAATTAGCAAGGGGATATTCTGTACAAGACTCTTACCATGTATTTTGACACGGGACTGTTGATACAGCGTGCAAAACGAGAGTGCCACTTGCCGCAGCTGGCTCCCACCAACAAAGTGGAGCCTCACTAACACGCCAGAGAACCAAGCGGGTCCCTATCCATGATGGCCAGGTTCTGCCATGACCGACAAGAACTACAGTGAAAATGACATGAAATTCGTAGGAAGGCTCGCCTATATGTTGATTTAAATATGTTGACATTGCTTTAATATTTCTAGTCCAACATATGCTCGATACGTCAAACCTTTAGCAAGCACCTGTATCACCATCCTTCAATGGGTGCACCGTCCCCAAAATCTTTATCGTTCAACTGCCAATATAGTACACAACCTATGCAACAAGTGAGTGCTCAAAGGATAGCATCAATATCTTGAATAAAATTAATGTATATATTTCATTATAATAGCCAGAGTAATATGGCAGCAGTTGAGCCGGTTCCATTAAACTGTATTTGATGCCATCTCTCATTCGGCTCTGGCCAATGCCAAAATGTCTACTGTAGACCCAGGTGATGGGAAAGGAAATGGCTGCGTATCCTCCAGCTTCCCCACTACCCAACTCAATATCTAAACCACTTGTCGGTGGTAAATGAAATGACATTAGCGACTGTCGTAATAAGGATGTCATATATAAATCGAGTCTGAGTTGCGACTATAATTGGTCGATGATATAGATTCGACTTAGTATTACTTCTCATTCAAAACAGCACCGGAGGGAAATGGATAATTTTCCATCTCTCGTTGCACCAACTTAAACGAAAGACAGAGGGGAAAGATGGTGAGTCACACCGACCCTACAGCGCTTGGGCTACCAATCATTAGTGCGCAAAACTCGCGTTATGGCCTAATTCATCCATCCCCGCTTCCCCAACCAGCAACTCGTTTCCCGGCAATGGTATAAGACGTTTAGAGAACTTAGTCGTACGTAGCATCACGTACACGATTCTCTACCAGTTTTTTGTCCGCTCTCCAGATAAGATGCCAGACAAACCGAGCGACCATGAAGCACCACCCACAAATCCGGAAATCGCCTCGGCGCCTGTTTCGTCAGGATTCAGTCCCCTTGAGAGAAAATGGATCGTTTTCCTCGCCTCCTTCACCGGCATGCTATCACCCATAAGCAGCTTCATATTTTACCCAGCCATTACGCCAATGGCAAGAAGCCTTGGTGTCACGGTCGAGCTCGTGAATTTGGCCGTCACCACTTACATGGTGGTCTCTGGTATAATACCTGCCCTGCTTGGAAACGCTGCCGACATGTTTGGACGTCGGCCAATCTACTTACTAGCGCTCTCGATATATTTTGTAGCCAATTTAGGCCTGTCGCTGCAAAATACTTATGCAGGACTATTAGTCCTCCGAATGCTGCAGAGTGCGGGAAGCTCTGGTCAGTTGCTCCCCCTGAATATAAATGCTTTGGTCTCCTGACTTTGTTCCATCACAGGTACCATATCTCTCGGGTTTGGGGTTATATCCGATATTACCACCAGAGCTGAAAGAGGCTCATACGTTGGCGTTCTCCTCCTGGGGTAAGAAATCCGATATTCAAAAAAAAAAAAAAAAAACATTTGTACAAGACTGACAGGTGATTAAAGACCCAGTGTTGCATCACCCATAGGCCCGATTATAGGAGGGGCCCTCACAGCGAAGTTGGGATGGAAATGGATATTCTGGTTTCTCTGCATCCTGAGTGGGATTTGCCTTATATTGGTCCTACTCGCACTACCGGAAACATCCCGAGTCATCATAGGCAACGGAAGAGCGAGAATTCCAGGCATTTACAGAACATTGCTTTCCATACTGACGGAGCGGTCGAACAAGAGTGATCCGAGCAACAACACTGTCCCTATACGAGAAAATCAGCCCAAACGCACTTGCCCGAATCCACTGGAGTGTTTAAAACTAATCTTTTTAAAAGATACGGGTTCTATTCTATTCATCAACGGCGTGTATTACACTATATGCTGCTGTATCCTAGCTTCGCTTTCATCCATCTTCTTTGAAGTGTACCACTACGAGAGTTTAGAAGGGGGGCTGATTTATATCCCATATGGCGTAGGCTGTATAATCGCTACCCTGGTCTGGGGTGTGTATCAATCGGTCATTCTCAGAAATTGCTTTCGATACTGATAGCCCTCGTTTATTAAGGCAAGATCCTGGATTTTGACTATGCTCGAATCGCAAAACAACACCCTTCGGCCATAGATTCCGCATCAACGCAAGAAAACCATCAATTCCCTATTGCCGAGGCCCGTCTTCGCAGTGCACTGTATCTCGTTGCTATTATGACTGCAGGAACCATCTCTTATGGATGGGTTGTCCATTATAAAGTAGTAAGTTTTTCCAGCACCGCCTAGTTGCAGCCCTGCTAAGAAGACAGCACGTCGCAGTTCCTCTCTCTCTCCAAGCATTTATTGGGTTTTCCGGTACAGGACTCATAATTGTATGTAGCTCATGAGCAAATCCGGATGTGAAGTCCACTAATATATGGACAGGCACTCAGCACTCTTCTCACCGACTTGAATCCAGACAGGTCATCGACCGCTTCGGCTGCTTCCAACCTTGTCCGTTGTACACTTGCTGCCATTGTACTTGCTGTGCTTCAACTTATTATTAACGGTATTGGGGTTGGTTGGTGTTTTACAATATTTGGTGTCCTGGGCAGCCTTTGTGTTCCGCCAATGGTCTGGTTAATGAGATTTTGCAGAAAATAGGACACCCAATGCGTGTTTCAGGAGCCACTCCAGGCTCGAAATTTTTGGTAATTTTGAATTCTCACGGCTGTTCCAAGCTGGTACATATAGTTGCTCTAAGAAACAGCCTCCTAGTCCAATGGGTTTTCTGTCATCAAGACGCGAAGTCGTTTAGCGAGTCCTGGAACCAATCTGAAAATCCACCCCAAAATAATTTTCACAGCACCAGTAAACAGGTCCCCTATACCCTTCATTTTTCGAATATTCTGCCTGCGGTATACGTCTGACAACACCATGCCTCCAAATCCCTTGACAGAAAGAATCGCCTGCGGTTTCAACGGCAAGCGTCCCAAGCGACGCATCCATACTTCCTTCATGTATCGTAGATCGCCCCATGTAGCGCCGAGGTGAGCTATGCGAAGCCGCAGTCCGGGATATTCTCGATGCTTCCCCCTACGCGTAACTCGCCTATTCGAATTCTTGTACCTGCGCGTTTCGGTCTTCCTATACGTCCAACTTACCCTGTCACTCGAATAATATTGATCGGCACGTTCATAATCACGGCTCATTGAATCCGAGTAATGGTATTCTTCTTCCCAGATTTCCCAGATGTCGAGCTCTCGTTGGTAGCCAGAATGCCTTGCGCATCGGTCACGTCTCCCTATCCGATTCTCCCCCATGTAGTTTTCTCTCCATGTACTAGAATGCGATTGGGGTTGGACATTTTCAGCAGGGCTTGAAAGATCTAAGAGATTTTCATGGAGTACATTAGGAGACGGGTTGTGTTCTTGATCCCCGCCATTACTAGGTCTGGGGCGACAGGCCAGCTCCAATTGCGACCTAGCTAGCGGTGCATCTGGCTGATACAGAGCTTTGAGTTGAAGCCGACATTTCCAACAGCGGCGACCAAGTTCCAGGCAGCGCTCGCAAGGAGTATCAGTGCAGGTGGGAAGAGGGGGTTCGGAATCAGATTCGTCAGATGGCAACATGCCAAATATATCATCATAGAGCAAATCCATGCTGTGGCCAGTTGGGGAATGATTTTACAGACAGGCAATAACCAAAAACGCTTTCCCCTGGCTGATATCGTGTAGAAGGACTTCTAAAGATACGAGCACCGTGTTGAACACCAGGCAGAGTATGCTGGTCCCGAAGGCGGGCCCAGCTTGTTGTGAGCAACGGTGTCTTCTGGTTCAGAAATGAAGTCCATACTCATGAGAGTACCGGATGGAAGCAGTCGGGATGGCACGTTGTCAGAGCCAAGTTCAGCCACAGCACAACGGCCGCCCTGTAGCACCACACGTCAGCAACTAAGATTGTGGCGTATAATGGGCACCTGAGCTAACAACATGACATAATTAGCATGTTAGTAAATCTACTAACCCGGCAAGTGGGAGATGAATGGCAAATTTTCTTTTAGGACCATGAAAAAGGACAAATAAACGTAGGAATCCAGAAGATGACTATGCAATCTTATTATTGAGCATTGGATATATGCAGACCATTTACTCTAGTCCAGCCGCTTTTCTGCCACCCTCGTGCTCTATCTGCCCGTGAATTGATAGTCTCGGGGCTCCGTATGCCCTCGGGAGTTGACCACGTAGGATTTCCGCTCTTGCGGCTGATCTTCACACGCCACCCGTCCCGTTCCGTTCGATGGGTATGTCCAATGAGTTAAGGTTTTTCCTGTCTCCCTGTCCACTTCAGATCGCCCTGTTTTTGGTACATTTCTGGTATCATTTTCGTATCCCTGGCGGCGTAGTGTCAAACATGCTGCACAGGTCGGCCGCCGTCCCAGACAAGATGTATCACGCTGGCGCCCACGCATCACTGCGCCGCAGACTTAGTAGCCCTTTCGGTGACCTTTTCTCGCTCATGGTTCATGATACGATGAAGTCAGACAACTTTTTCATTACTTCCATCGGAAATTCGAGGAATGACTTGGGATTTCGAATGGTCATACCACTCTCCTTTCTCTTTTTTTATATTTTCCTATCCACAATGCAACTCTTACTAACGGGCGTCATCATCAGGTAAGCATATCCAAAGCACACACGTGTGGGTTGAGAGTTGCTGGTATCTCGCTGCATGAATCAATGCGATGGCTCTATCCAGGACTGACTTCTAGGTCAAACCCAGCCACAATCTTGTTTGCCGGCGTGGATCCTGAGCAGGAAAAAAAAATGCGCGCAAAAAAAGTCTGTTGATTCCTCAACCAAGGTCAGAATATCAAATCAGGTCGCCGAATTAGTCGCCGAATGGGCCCCGGAATTCATGTTGATCTCCGCCGAAATACACGGACGGCGGCCCGTGTAGATAGTTGATCCATGCACTTACACCCGTGGCCATGGCGGACAAATAATATGGAAGCCATCAATGATGACCTCGGGTTGTCGGCCACCAAAGCCCAACGGCGAAAGCCCGACGCCGGCGAGGCAAAACTTCCCCCTATCGCAAAATTGCTGAAACTTGCTCACTGGGCGTCTTCTGGAGCCCGTCTATTTGATTTTGACGGGTCAAGTGGCATTCCCTCTTCGAGTCATCCGCAATCCCAGTCCGATCGCACCCGTATCCACCCAGCCCACCCCCGAGTCCTTCCGATCGCACCCTCTCACGTGGGCACCCAAACGCCATGCGGCGTTCGTCAAACACCATTGATCTTCCCGCAGGGGTTCGCCGCAAGGGTTCGCCGCAAAGCCCGCCGTCACCGAGGAGAAGCATTGAACCTCAAGCCCTCACCTTGGCCTATCCGGTCCATCTTCGTGGCGTTCGTAACGCCCCCATGACGCTCTAAATGGCTAGCGCATTGGTGGACATCCCGCTTACACGCTTGCGTCTGCGGAAAAGACTTTGTGTACGGAAAGGGATATGACATAGTTTTGACTCAATCCCTCCAATGGCTCATGTATATAAGACTGCTTGGGCCTTGTCAGGCACAAAGGCTTTTGTTCCATCACTCTGTACCTCATCAAACAGTCACAGGCCTCTACTTTGGCTTCCACCAAATACTCACATACTTTTGAGTCTTCCTCCATTGTCCCAATGCTTTCTACTCGGATCCAGACCCAAACCCACACCTCGAGACAAGCTGCTCAGCTTGGAAAAGCTGCAGCTCTTGGCTATATCCGATCTAATTCTTCTGCTTCTTCCCTCCTTCGATCGCCCACCGGCCTTCGTCTAGCCTGTGCCGCCTCTCAACACCACCAGGCACGATCCTTCTCGACGACTCCAGTCACCCAGCTCCGTGATTTTTTCCCTGCCAAGGACACTGCCCACATCAAAACCACGCAGCCAGCATGGCCGCATCATGGCTATACCTACGAGGAGATGAACGCGGTCGTCCCGGCTCACCGAAAACCAAGGGGTGCGGGAGATTGGGCGGCCTGGAAGATTGTCCGCTTCGCCAGATATTGCATGGACAAAGCTACTGGCATGGATCGTGACCAACAAGTCGACAAGAAGAACCCAACTACGGCCATTTCGGCCCAAAAACCATTGACAGAGGCCCAATGGGTAAGTGGCATGCATCCTTTATGCAATTGAGTTCGGTAGGCTAATACGCAGCGCTAGCTGATTCGCTTCATCTTCCTCGAAAGCATCGCTGGCGTGCCCGGGATGGTGGGTGGAATGCTACGACATCTCGGCAGCCTTCGGCGAATGAAACGTGACAACGGCTGGATCGAGACACTTCTGGAGGAGAGCTACAACGAACGAATGCACCTCTTGACATTTATGAAAATGTGCGAGCCAGGGTGGTTCATGAAGATGATGATCATTGGCGCACAGGGTGTCTTCTTCAACGGTCTATTTGTCTCCTACCTGATCTCGCCCAAGATCGTCCATCGCTTTGTTGGATATCTCGAAGAGGAGGCCGTCCACACTTACACGCGATGCATCAAGGAAATCGAAGAGGGTCACCTTCCTAAATGGAGCGACCCCAAGTTCCAAATCCCGGATATTGCGATTACAGTAAGTGGCTGGCACTAGCATACACGCCAAGTATACATGTATACTAACAGATATTGACCAGTACTGGAAAATTCCCGAGGAGCAGCAGACCATGAAGGACCTCATCCTCTACATCCGCGCCGACGAGGCTGTTCACCGCGGCGTGAACCACACTCTTGGCAACCTGAACCAAACCGACGACCCGAACCCGTTTGTCAGCGAATTCAAGGACCGAGAGGCCCCGAAGCCCGCTCTCCAGCCGGCGGGGTACGAGCGCGCTGATATTATCTAAACAGTGTCGGGTTCGGCTCGCTCCATCTGGCACTAGCAGCAACGCGCTTACCCTACACCACTTGAACGAAAAGCATTTTTCCTTTGATATGGGATAGACGAGACGAATGGCGAATGTATAGTAGAACGGATGATACCACTGGGTTTTACCACGGCATGCCCCAAGGCGTTTTTGTTTTTTTTCTATCTGTTTTGAATTTCTTTTCCAATCAGGGTTTTTGGCACCGTGATTTGCATGGTCACAACTATTTGATGGCTTTGGGGCAATAATCCCAACTCTTCTCGATTTATGTATATTTACTACCATGGTATCACGTCACTCGGGCATTACACCAGCTCCAGAAGTTTTTTTTTTTTTTGTTATTCATCATAGAATTACCAAGCTTAGCAACATTCGCAAGCACCAAACAAGTCAAGATCTTCCCCCGTATTACTGTGGCAGTGAAACAAGCTTACCCAACCAGCAGTAGATAAGCAAACCACCAGCTCGGAGGAAGAGGCTGGTGGCAAGGCAGATTGAAGGATTTACGAACCATTGTCTAGAACAGCGCAAATCAGCACCTGATGGGCGCTTCTCTCGCAGATTGTGATTCAACGAGCATTCCATAGAAAATGCGGTCAGACCACAAAGGAACCCTGCGCAGGATGCACCGCCTCGCTGAGAGCATGATGGCGGCGCCTGGAATCGCTGGTGAGTGGATATGATGGCCTCAATCGGGAATAAAATAGTACAGCGGACTGGACGCCTCGTTTGCGCGGGCCGATCACTGCTGGTGTGTGTGGCTTTATTTGGCAGAAAGCCTACGACGAGTCCCCCGACACAATCCGGGGCTGTCGGGACACGTACAGGGGGCCTCGTATACAGCAGAGCAGGAGCGCAAGTAAGGTCCGGTGAACCCAACTCAAGGCAACGACATTTTGGCATTGAGTGCGTGTGGGACTTGGGAGGGGGGATCGACGGAGCACCCCCGTTGACCTACCGGCTTGGAGCAAGGGCTGTTAAGCTTCTTTTGAGGCCGCGTAACCACCAGGCAGATACGGACTAGAAGCATTCTCTTGCAGTACGAGGGTTTAAGAGCGTGCAGTGGGCAGCTGAAGCTGATGTCATGAGGGTGAGGGCAAGCGTCGGTCAGAAACCACCCCCCCCGGAGGTATGCGGTCATCCATCTGGGTAACTCTTGATACTAAGACAGTAGTGGATTACATAGGTGCTCCATGGCTTCTGACTCGTATCCTTTCTTTGTTCTTTTTCTTCTTCTTCTTCTTCTTCTTCTTCTTCTTGCGCCCGAAAATTACTCATCATTGTACAAACCTTCCGTCAGCTCCGGTTTGTCTCTGCTACGCCTCCGCCCTATAAGACTGAAGTAGATCAGATCCGCAAGAAGAAAACGTCCAGAATATGGCATCACGCAACTTCGCGCAGCACAGCCTCAGTGTGTGGAGAAGAACAAGATGATCGCATTGCGGGCCGCGTGTAAGGCTGGGGCGGAGTCGCATACGGTGAAGGAAGATTTCGAGCGAGAAACGGTCTCAACCAGTCACGACGAGCTTTGGTGATAACCTGTGGGTTCGAAGTCTGTTTGGAAAACACAAAAGAAAAAAACCACAATCTCTAACATGAAGCGTGATGTCTCCCCCCCACTGCCGCCCCTCCCCAGCCTCATCTCTTGGCTTCTTTATGGGGGTCGAGAGGGTCTCTGTCGGTCGGAGACGATGCCGATAGGTAGGAAAGCTATACCTGAGCTGTCTATAGCCTATCCAGGATGTTGGAGATGTGGCAGTGTTCCGACTCTTGCAGGAGAACGGGGTTTGGTTCCAGCTCTCCAGGGGCACGAGAGCCACTTAAGTTCCTGGAGCTTCACCGTTCTATTATTGTAGTTTCAACCTTTAATGGCGAGATGAGATGAAGACGGCAGTGGGTGGGCTAGTACCTGGTCAATGGAGACAATGGCGTCCCCACGATGGCGGTGCAAGCTGTCCCGCTACGCCCAGGGGCACCGAGAAAACAATGTTTCCGGCGGATCCATGGCGTTGTCGCATCGTCAGATGAGTTTCACCTTCGCAAGGCGCCGGCGAATCCAAGCTCTCCGTGGCGTCCCCAGGGGGTCTTTGCTGTCAAAACCCATGGGCGGAAGTTAAAGCGAGCTAGCAGCCACTTGGCGACCATGTGGGGATGGAGCTCTCTCTTGTCGCGCCAATTTCGATTTCCTCGGTTTGCCAGCCAAAACAGCCACATGCGGCACCCCCCGGAAGCTTCTTTTCCCCGATTAGCGCTCGCTGGAGATTGAAGGTAACATGGGCAGAGAGCAAAAGCACTGTCGCAGATGGAGCAGGGCGGTTGCACAGCCTCGGTGATTACCCTTCTCGTCGAACCGGAGTTCTCGAGTGACAAATGGCCGTTTTTGGGGGGTACCATGCGCTGTTATTCGCCTGCTATTCGATGAGAGGGGGGATTGGCCAAGGTTCCTTTTGGGATCGTGTCGACAGGGCAGTGTAGAGAGGAGCATGGATGGGATACGAGCGGAACGATGAACGTGAGTGATACTAATGAGTGTAGCGAGTCTCGTGTGTCGTTTGGGATTCGCTTCATGTTTGTTCGACGTAAGGTTTTTTTTTTTTTTTTTTTAGACCTATGCATCCGTATGTCCGTCTTGGTGTTGGTATGTGACATGCGTGTTCGTCCACCATTCTGACAGGTGAGCTTTTGGATTGGCATATCGTAGGACATGATGAATGCTATCCGCGCACTGAAACCCCGTGTGGTCCGTTCGGATCGCCCCCATCTCTTCCCATTAGACTCTGGCTGGTCTGGCCTGTGATGTGCATTGCTTTGCTGAGTTGTTTGCAGAGCGGGACCAATCGCAAGCTGGGATGATGCCTGTGTGTTACTTCTGTATCGACATCAAGTGCACTAAAAAAGCGTTTGAGGCTGTTGCCGCTTTTTGCGCTGCGCACGAGCCCAGCCTACTGCTCCTCTCACTCGCATGCATAAAAAAATCGGCACAACCCCCGTTTTCTGCCGAAAACCGTTACCGTTTTAAACTGAGGACTGTGTGCTTTGGGCACCAGATTGCCGCCTCTTGCGCGCTGGTCCGTAGGTTTGGGCTATTGGGCTCCTGTGCTGTGCTGGCGTGCTGGCATGTGATCTTATCGGTAAAATTTCTATCTAGATTCTGTGTATCTGTTTGTTCTGTGCTATTGTGCCAACGATCTGACTGAGGGCATCAGGGACGCGCCCACCCAAGGGCGGCGACTTGATGACCCTCGGAGACACTCATCATAACTGCGTTAACATAAAATTCATCGCTCATCAACCTGGTATGCAAGAAAAAAAAAAGTGTTGTGTGTAATCTGGTGCCATCCAAATCCGATTCCCATCTCCGTAATTGTATTATTCATTTCCCAACACCTACTTGCCAAATTCTTCCTGCACCATTGAATACAATGATGCATGGCTGAAGAGCCTCGGCCATTTTTCGTTCTTTTTAATTTGTTTGTTGTTGCGCTCGCTCTGCGCGGCCGTTTGCTTTGCTAGATGGCATAATTGTAATCTTTGTGGTCGTAGTATCTTGGTTTTGGTGGGACTGGTGGGGGTTGCTCTCCAGCCACAACATGGTAAGCTGGGAGCTCCGAGGGAAGGTGCCTAGGGCTGTATGGCATTTCGACATAGCGATCGCTGCCGGGTAGCTCCGTGACCTCTGATTGTAAAGTGTTCCGACGGCTTAAGGTACTTCTGCTTGTGGCAATAGAAGGATTCCTAAACTCTGGCTCCGAGTTTTCATTTTGGTGCCAATGATGGTGATGAACATGGACGTGAACATCTTGTCTATCGGTCATGCCGTCTATGACACGAGTCCCACAACTGCTCATGGTCCGAATCAGCGCCTGGACAACGCGAGACAACCCGTCCTTGGAAGGTCGGCCCTCTGATCGAAGGCTCTCGTGCGACCTTGAGCGGCGAAGACCGCCGGGACGACAGCGACGGCATATCGAATGAATGGCAGGAAAACCTGGGCCAACAGGGTACTTGCGGTGAAATTCTTTGGAGCGGCTTCTGCCGCATGAAGCACACCTGTGACGGTCAAGTCTGGGGCTCATATTAAATGACTTCAATGAAGAAAAAAAGGCAAACAAGTTTTTGATTCTGCTGTTCTACTCTCAGAACCCAGGACTGAGCTGGATTCAGGGTCGATTATATGCCTTCGCGAGCGGGGTGAACAGATGCCAGCCCCTCTCGCGTCAACAGATGACGAGATAGGGAGACTCGAATCTACCTGATTCATGGCAGGAAAACCCAAGCAAAGTCTGTACCCCCACAACCGGATTCGAGACAGAGGCTACAAAGGATTGCTGATGTTCTGTCCCGGTGAGCTAGTCCCGAGGGCTCGGACGGAGGGGCTCTGCGTTATGACCCAAGATACTCGCTTGGGGTCCAACTTGTCACCCGGATATTGCCCCTCCACGGGGAATACCATGTCAAAATGGATGATCACGCTGCTCAATCAATTTATTTCCACGCTCAACATTGGCCGTTTGCAGAATTGTGGGCGTCGGGGACGATGTTTTAGGGCCCGGACCCGCGACTCGGGGTCATTCACCTCGGTGACGCGCAGAAGGTGACAGTCTCACAAACAGTAGACATGGAAAACAACATCTCGAAATGTCCCCACTATTTCGTCGGAACTCACATCTGACGTGTGAACGACCCTCGACTCTGCCGAGAGACCCTGAGTTTGTCCCTGGCAACCGGAATTGGTAGCAATTTAGAGAAGCGCAGTGACATGTGCCCTGACAGTCCCTGGCGAAAGGGTCTGAAGCCGAGTTAGGGGGATTGGTATTCTCGAAGTCTTCAGCAGCATTGGGCCAATAAGCGCGATTGGAGATCGAATTCTTCCAAAATCTCCGTAGCGTTGCAACCACTCGGCACCCGGGTAGTGGGGGCGCCAAAGGCTGATGCGGCCAGCGGTAATGATGGAGAAGACTGGGCTGCCCACTGAAAGTAACAGCGAAAAAATCCCGTTGTCCAAGCCAACGTGCCCCATTATCATTCTGGCTATCGCGGATACTACATTAAGCGTCCCGTTCCGGGGCTGCGGGAGTAAGAGCGAGACCGGGCCACCACCTGTTAATTGGAAACGGGCATTTGTTCTACTGCCCATATCGACGAATGCCGAGCCTTGTCAAACGAAACGGGTACCTAATTGCTTTGCAAAGTGGCTGGGAAATCGTTTGAAGAACCCTCAAAAACCCTGATTTTGTCCAATTACGAGGACAAGGGATAGGCCAGGCAATTGCCCACCTATAGGATCGGTGGGAATTTGCGCGGAGCAGCGGAAGCGAGCCATTAACTCACTTGAACGTCATAGGCGAGGAGGGGAATATCCACCAGTCAAACAGCACTATGGCATAGAATTGAGTAGAACGTCTCATCGCTTGATAGAACGTTACGGTATACTTTCCGATTAGGAACGCCATCGCGCAAATCATATCTCATCGTGCAGCTGTCAGCCTGCCATTAAGAGGCTGTCACCGACCAGACAACTGGGGCGTGAGCAGGTACTTGGCCATGATACGGATGCCAAGTTCTGAGGCGCGACCAACACCAGACACAAAGCTGAAGGATCAAAAATTGTAAATCAAAAGCCCTAAGTGCCCCTTACTTCCCTCAGGGTCTGACTCGATATGCTCGGACATGAGCAGCCAACAATAATACCGATTTCGTAGTCCTGCGGTTCACGTACCAAGCAATCCTGTTGTCGCTTTGGATGATTGGGGTTGCTCACCTTACTTGAGACCGTCACCATGGGTGAATGAATCGCGGCAAGCGGGCGAGCCGTGACGCACTCATTCCCAAACAGTTTCCTGCTGGAAACACCCGAATGACCACCAGCCACCGATAAACGGAAGCTGGGAAAGGACTGAGATGACCGTTATTAACCTCCGGTCGCCACGAGGGGCTGGGGCTCCGTTTTGCTCATCACCATCCGTTTCAAATGCATAAACATTGGATAAAACGGCTTGAAACATGCACGTGATTTTCGGCACCAGAACCGATAATGGCCTACTTGGCAACGAGAGAGCGGCAAGGCGGCTAAACCCAAAACGTCAAGCGCCCGGGCCCGTGGTCTGGTCTGCAGTCCGTCCATCCATCACCTCTATCACATACTAGCACCAACATCACCAACAGGCAAGATGGAAGACGACACTAAGCATCCCGCACCAGGTACTGCGCCCAGCGGCCGGCTCGTACCCTGGACGATGATATATTTAGCAAGAGATGCCAGTTAGCTGCTGCTCTTCGTTTGACCCGCACACGGCAACGCACCAAACCTAAGCGACCAGCTCCGTTACCAAGTACATGCGCATGCACATGCCGACCAGGCCCTGGGTGCCAAGGCCCAGTTCAAGCCAGCAAAAGGTTACTTTGCTGGAATAAGCTGCATGTACGTACCTGGTCGCCCATGGGGCTACGACTACCCACCCTCCTCCATTTTGCTCAACGTGTCTCTGGTGTTGCGCTCTGCTCGACACCACTGACTGGCCTTGCACAGCCTCGCTCGCCCGCACCAGATGCTGTCTGGTCCGCCATTCAGGCCTTTTGAGACAAGGACACACTGTCGCCTATGTCCACACCCCCGTCTGCGTTCCTCCCCTGCGCTCCTGTGATTTTATGGAATTTCCGACTCTCTGTGAGCGTGCCTTTGGTCAGACAGCTCCCAGTCAGACAGCGATTCACACCCCTCTCGCTCTCGCCAGCCCACTCCCCTCAGAGTTCCGCCCCGCCAACCTACCTGCTGTGAGCTCACCACCCAGGCGCTTAGTCCCCAGTGCCAGCCAGCGAGAGCCCGGCGCTGTAGCCCACCCCTTGTCCGCGTGCCCGCCAGTCGTCTTTCGTCCCTCACCTTGCCGCCTCTTGTCTCTCGCTCCCCTCAGTTGCTCCCGAGTGCCAGTCATCGGTGCCAGCCATCAGTCTCCGGCAGGAAGCACCCGCAGCAGAGCACATTGCCCGCCTAGCAGCCAGAGCTCAAACCCCAAACCCCAAACACGTTTCTGCTTTTGTCGCCTGGCCGCCTCGTGGTTTTCCGCACCAAATCCCAAATCTCCTACTCCAACACCGCCAGCGCCCGCCCACCTCTCTACCTCTACCTCTCCACTACTCTGTCTGCCCGCCCAACAACGCGCGCCCCTCCGACAAATACCCAACTTGAGAATTTGCATCACTTCAAAAGAAGTCTCTCTCACATTTGCAACCAACAGCGCATCTTTCTGTTCGAAACGCTCCTCTCCACGCGCTTCCCACCCCCATCCACGCGTCCGGCCACTGCGATAGGACCGTTCCCCCGCCCATTGCATCACCCGTGAGCGCACAGCCCCCCCGGCATCGCCACGGTGCCTGAAGGCTGATCGGGAATCTGCCTTGTGCTTCTAATCTCGGACACACATCATGGATCAACAAGCTCAACGAGGCCGGTCACCTTCGGCCGGCCATCAACAGCCTCATATAAGTCAATCTCACTCCCCATCGCCGACTCCATACCCACACAACGACGGTTCCGTTGGCTTGGGCCTTACTTTGGAACAATCTGCTCACCAGTCCTTCACCACGAACAATTCTTCCTTTGACTCATCCTTTAACAACGGGAACAACGGCTTCCTCAGTCCCCAACAGTCGCCCTCTCTGCCGCAGCAACAGCAGCCGGGCGCTTTCAACGACCCCGCCGGCTTCGACCCTAACGGCGGCACTGCCTTTGGACAATCGGCGCCGACCACCGGCTCTGATTCCACGCTGCCCTTCAACGCCCAGGCGCAACCTGGCTATCTGTCGCCGAACCTCAACGACGGTGATTTTTCTCTCTTCCCGCCCTCTGGCGGCCAAGGCGATCAATTTAGTACCCCATTGTTCGACCAGCCTACGCTGAACCCCAGCGACATCAACAACATGACATCCCCGCAGACGCACTCGCCGACCCCTCCCCACCTCTTTCAGCCTGATGGCCACCAGCCCGGCTCGGCTCACCAGTCGCCCGCCTTTAACCAGCACCAGTTCTCTTCGCCTCCCGGCGGCCACTCGAGACATACTTCGCTGGGACCCGAGGCAGCTCTTCTTCCGAACCAGATGAGCGAGTGGAACCAGCCCCAATTCCAGGGCCATCGTCGCACACCTTCAGAGTACTCGGACGTGTCCTCGGCCGCGCCGTCTCCGAACCTAGTCAGCTCTGATACTTTTGACGATATTGGTGGTCACTCTCCTCATCATCGTCCCTCGGATGGCAGCATGTACGAGCCTGTGCTGAATATGGGCAACTTCAGCATTTCAGACAACAGCCAAGGCCGAAGCCCATCCCACAGTCCCGCTATCAGCCCTCGCATAGTCCCACAGCCGATGCCCGAAATCCAACAACCCGCCTTTGGCGGCCTGGCACCAATGAATGCCTATGGGGCTCCTTCTACCTACCCAGAAATCCCAGGGGTGGAAGCTTTCCCTACCCTCCAGTCTGATGTGCCTCAAATGGCACCTCCCGCCATTAACATTGATTTCGCTCCGAATAACAATAAGGCCAATGCATTTGATGCTCCCAAGCCGAGCATGGACCAGGATTCCTTGACCCCTCCGGACCGGGGTATGTATTTCAGCCGTTTGTCGCATAAATTTCATCTAACATTAATTAGGTCGCCTTCGAAACAGGCCTCGAGCTGTTACAGACCCTTTCCACCCCGGCGGCGCTATTTTGAACCGCCCAACCAACGTCAACAGCTTGTCCCCGTCCCTTGGCGCCGACCTAGCAGCACGATCGGATGCCTCTAGGTCGCTATCGCCCCTAGACAGACAGGCGACGTCGCCTTCGCGCCGAAGACAGTCAACATCAGCTGTGCCCAACAATGTCATTGCTCTCCGCCTAGCAGATCCGGAGTATCAGAACAGCCAGGATAGCGGTGCAGCCAAACGGGTACAGAAGCACCCCGCTACGTTCCAGTGTACTCTATGCCCCAAGCGATTTACTCGCGCCTACAACTTGCGCTCGCATCTCAGGACTCATACTGATGAGCGGCCATTTGTGTGTACCGTGTGCGGCAAAGCCTTTGCCCGACAGCATGATCGCAAGCGACACGAGAGTCTGCATTCCGGCGAAAAGAAGTTTGTCTGCAAGGGTGATCTAAAGGTTGGTGGCCAGTGGGGCTGTGGGAGGCGGTTTGCTCGCGCTGACGCCCTGGGCCGTCATTTCCGGTCTGAAGCCGGCCGTATCTGTATCAAACCCCTGCTTGACGAAGAGATGCTGGAGCGACAGCGCCTCTGGCAGGAGCAGAGAATGCAGCAAAACATGGCTCAGAGCATGGCTGCTCCTGGGGCAATGGGCATGGAAGCGGCCCCCGCCTATCCTATGGATCCCAGCGGCAACTACATGCTTCCCGCCGCCCTTTTGGCGCAGTATCCCGTCCTGGCTCAAATGAACTGGTCCGCCCCTGATGTTGGAGGCAACATGGATGACGACGTAAGTGGGCGATCGTCCTTTGACGCAAGTGACTACGACGAAAACGACGACGGCGGCTACGTGAGCGGTCCTGGCGCAGGCTTTGGCGAGGGCGGCATGGGCCAAAACTTTGGAGAAATGGGTTACACCAGCGACTTTGGAGGCCGCTAAGATGTGCCCGTCAAAATTGCTATAATACCCATAGACTTTTGCCTTCGTTTTTGTCTTTCTTCTTCTTTCCCCTGCAACAATATCCAGTGGCAGGAGTGGCCAATGGGGTCTTCTTTCTTCCTTTACTCACCAGCGTTTTCTTGATTTTACCCTTTCCTTTTCTTTGTTCGGTTTTGGAAGACTATGTTTGGATGTATAACGAATGGATTCGAGGCCGACAACGGCGATTTAGGAAAACTCGCCTGTGGCTGGGCATGTGGGTGCAAATGCCTTGGCATTTTTTATTTCTTGGGAGGGTTTGGGGATAGACGGCATTGCGTATAGATACCAAACTGAGTCAGTTTCTCTTGTTAAATTTGGCGGGTTGGCCCTTTTTTTCATATCTCCTTGGTGATTAAATGGTTTAATGAGGATGGGGGGTTGTCTACCCGACCAGTGTGCTTCAAACTTACTCGTCACTGTCATATTCAGTTCTTTCGCCTGTATAACTAGATTACTGGTATTTAAGATCTAATGGATGACACTTGCCATCATGCCTGGCCTGAACTCGGAGGAATCCTTAGAGTTCTGAACGATTATTCGTTTGACCATTTATCATCTACCCTTAGCCATTAACGAGTGTAAGAGAGAGGTGGAAATAGGGTACGCAGAACTCCCCCCCCCCCCAAAAGCCATCCTCGCCTGAAATATGACCTAACAAGGATATAACAGACACTGTTTGAGTCCATGTTGCTGTTTCTAATAAGGCTAGTTGCAGAAAGAGAAAGACCTCCGCTGGGGTCAGAGTGTTGACTTCGCTTTGGGATATATAGACAATAACAAGAAAATGGGATCAACACAGACCCAACCCGACCTGACGACAACCTGTCCATAAACCATGCCGAACGCACCGTAATGCAAAGAGAAAAAAACGACCTAACACCAGTACCTTCCTTCCCTTAGCCAGCCTTCATCCAAATAGCCAAAAAAAAAAAAAGAAATAAAAAAAAGATTTTCCCAACCAAGCATTTTCGCCATAAAACAGAAAATCAATAAACGCCAGCATGAATACTCCGTGCACCTGTGAGAGAAGCCCGTCACCTTATCCCTCTATCCTTCGCCAGGAGCCGCTCTGGTCTTTTTCCCAGGGGATATGGGCCACCTCGCCAAAATAGCCCTTGGAGATTTCCTCGATGACCGCCATGACGATGTGTCGGTGGGCCTCGAGGGCCTTGTCGGTCACAAAGGGCATTAGGAGGGAGTTGGCCTCGACCTCCATGTCCTCGCAGACCTCATACTCGTCTGCCACGGCCGTGACGGAGCTCCCAGTGCTCTCTGAGCCGGCGGGGGACGTGGGCCCGGGGCGGGGCCGCACGTTGTACTCGGAGCGGATGGTGACGCCGGCCGGTGCAACGGCGCGGGAACGAATGCCCTCGGGTGTGGCCTGGAAGAGGATGTGGTAGGTGATTGTCTTCGTCATGCGCGGGGCGAGGTGAACAAAATCAGAGGCTGTGAAGGCGCGGAACGAGTTGTCCCAGGGACCAAAGAAAGGGTCCTGTCCGATTTGCGAGGCATCAGCTTCGACTTCGGAGAACTGTATGATGCTCTGGTGGTTCGTCATGAAAGGTATATAGGTTTGGAAGGCGGCCACAAAGAAGGATGGAGGAATGTTGGCGGGGATAGGGATGCTGTAGCTGATTTGCCGTTTAGTCCTCATTGTCAACGGACAAATGGTGGATAAGGTGTTGAGGAGTCAGAGAGGGACAGGGACGGGTAGGGCGGAGACAGGGACGTGTACGGGCTCAAAGAATGTTATAATCAGGCGATTCTAGAAGTTGGATGGAATATAATCTTCCCAGCCCTTTCTGGTTTGCGAATTATGTAGTTGATTGCAACTTGATCTAGGGGTTGTTCGGCGATGTTGGCGGGGAGAGTGAGCGCGGAGAAGATGACTTAGGGTGGCAAGGCTGACGGCAATATTGATCTGGCGTGGTGAAGACGTCTCTCGCGGACATGGCGATGGTTATCACTACGGAGAGAAAAGCACGACACCGGGCACCAAGGAGGGACAACGCTGCGCAGCTCTGCAGGAGAGGTCCAGGTAAGCGCGCTTCTCGTTCCTGGTGCCAATGAAGATTTTCGACTTGGCGACGTGGGCGAGGCGCGGCACAGATGGAGTGATGTGATACGAGGCGAGGGCACTTCGGGGGCGAGAAGAGCCGCGGGGAAGCGCCTCAATAAGACGGGACGAGGAGCCCTGCCCAGCCAAGCCAGCAAGAAAATCAAACCACCACGATACGCAGATGGTGCAGTGGGCTCACGGGTGATTCCGGCGATGGTGCTCGAAGGGGGGGATAT
>NAGG01000893.1:0-16084 GCA_003031705.1 Calonectria naviculata | reverse complement strand
TTTTTTTCCTTTTTTTTTTCTTTGGCCGAATCGAGAATGATTGGGCTAAAAACGAGAGACCCTGAACCAAGACAATGAGCAAGGCTGCAGCATGTCAGCGTTGTCTTTCGTACGACTTGAGGTTAGACCATCAGCTGAAAAGCAGCTGAGATGGGCAGGGGAAAGAAACAAACAACCAAGGAAGCGGCGCAGCCCAGCAGGCGATTCCGGGACCTCTCCCCGCGGGGGGGTAGCCTGCGGACGCATCTCTTTCCGTTCCTGAACAAAGCTGCATCGGACTCCCGAAACCCGGTCCCTGGCAGGGCGGAAGCACCAGACGTGTTGCCGCGGGATGGGGGCGCGCCGCCGGGACGCCCTCGGCGGGCGGTGTGGGTAAGACTCGGCCGAGAAAGTGGACAAGAGGGCCGCCGGTGACGGGACTCCGGACATCGGTGGAGCTCGACCCCGGATGCTGGGGGAGCCCCACAGTTGCCGAGGCACTCCCCCCCCATCTTACCTCAGCTGGTGGCTTGTGGGAAGCTCAGACATTGTTACGTTTCCTAGCACACCGAGGCTTGACACGGCGGACGACTTTTGTGTTTTCTCAACAACCAGCACCAAGCTCGCCCCCTCCCTTGCGCAAGTGAGATTTATTTCCACAGCTCCCTCGCCATCGCCGTCGCCGTCGCCCCCCATGTCTGTCCCAGAATCAAAGTACCTGAGCCCGGTGTGGCGAGATGGCATCTTCAGTCTGTCTCTCCAGCGTTTCTCGCGCTTGCGCCCCCCTCTCCCCTCCCCGCATGATCCGCCAAACCCTGGGCCGAAACTGACATGAACCACCAGAGGATCGCGTAGTATTTGTGACAGGTGGCGCCGGCACGATATGCAGCATGCAAACCAGAGCGCTCGTCCGCCTGGGCGCAAATGCCTGCATAATCGGGCGCAGCGTCGAGAAGACGGAGGCCGTAGCCAAGGATATCGCCACGGTGAGACCTGGCGCCAAGGTTTTGGGAATCGGAGGTTGCGATGTTCGAAAAGTATGGCTGAGGCCCGTTTTTTTCTTTCTTTTACTTTCTCGCCCGAGAATGAATCGTGCACAAGGTTGTGATGCTGATGCGATGATGCTTGCTCAGGTTGAGAATTTACAGGCGGCCGCAGACCGATGCGCCAAAGAACTGGGAGGTATTGACTATGTCATGTAGGCTCCATCCCTGACAGGCCGACCTCAGGTTGAACTGCTACTCACATGTGCATTCTAGCGCTGGTGCCGCGGGCAATTTTGTGGCCCCAATCGAGGGCCTCAGCTCCAACGCCTTCAAGACGGTCATGGACATTGACGTGCTGGGCACCTTCAACACCATCAAGGCGACGATGCCGCACCTCCTCCGCAGCTCCGACCCCCGCATTGCCTATGTCTCCGCCACCTTCCACTACACGGGCATGCCCCTACAGGCCCACGTCTCGGCGGCCAAGTCGGCCGTCGATTCGCTCATGGCGAGCGTCGCCCTCGAGTACGGCCCCCGTGGTGTGACGAGCAATGTCATCGCTCCCGGCGGCGTGGGTGAGACGGAGGGCCTCGCGCGGCTGAGCAGCCAGGCCGAGACAGAGCGCAAGCAGTACGCCAAGGGCATCCCGTCCGGCCGCCTGGCTACGGTCCGCGACGTGGCGGACGCAACCGTGTTCCTGTTCAGCGAAGCCGGCAGCTACATCAACGGCCAGCTGCTGGCCGTCGACGGAGGGGCGTGGCGGCGCCAGGGGGCCCTCAGCGTGGGCGTCGACAAGAACATGGAGTATCCCGACTACCTGCTCAAGGGCGAGTTCTCCAGGAACCTCCGAGACCCTCGCAAGGAGTCCAAGGCTAAGTTGTGATTGGGGAGGCCGGGAGATCCGTCCAGCTTCAGGAAGATGGTTTCGTGGTCTAGTTGGTCATGGCATCTCGCTCACACCGAGAAGGTCCCCGGTTCGAGCCCGGGCGGAACCACATTTTTGCCGTATTTATATATATATATATATATTGTGTCTTGTAGATGTCGCATCATGTTGGGTGAGTTGCAGTGGGGATATGGGGCTTCACGATGTGGAATTGACTAGCAACAGGCGGGGCCCGGGAGCCAGATAAAAATGGGCCCTTGCCTCAAGCACCAACGTTGTTCTGATAATAAAGATAAGGCTGGCAATTTGCTGCATTTAGACGAGGTGACTGTTTGTTGTTTCGAGAATAAATCGCGTGGGCGGGTGTGAGTGTGTGTCCGGATATGCGTGAGTCCGGGAAATACCAGGCCGGAGCCCACAACCGCGTGCCGTGAGCCGATCCGCGGAGACGTGCAGACTGATGAGAAAGGCTATTTGATGCTTAATCGCACTATAAGGCGATAAGCTTGTGCCCGAAAAAAAAAAAGAGGCTACTTTTGATAGGGATTTTTGTCGATCCTACGGCAAGGATTTTATGTAATCTATGTAGTAGTCATTGCCTTGGACCCCAGTCCGATAGGTTCGTCTGTTTAGCTGCAAATGGCTCGAATGGGCAACTTGACCTTGTCTCCAGTCAATGGTACGACACAAGTCGAAACAGCGTGCGGATTGACCCTCCCCCGAATCCCACCTGCTCGTACAATCTGATAACGGACAGATGAGCTCGGGGTCGTGTTGCATCGCAGGCACCCTTCTCGCATAAAAGGATAGACGAGCACCCCTCCTCGTTTTGTTTCAATCGGCGAGCGAATCGCCGTATGGCGTGTATAGTGTGTGCGTGTGCGTGTGAGTGTGTGTGTGTGTGTGTGTGTGTGTGTTGTGTGTGTGGTGCAGTGTGGTGCAGTGTGGTGTGGTGTGGTGTGGGCGGCTCTATAGGCTCTCGGTCCCTGTCCCCTGGGGCCCGCCCCATCCGAACCCAAAGGCTCCGAGTGGGTTTAAAGGCCGTGGCTGGTGAAGATAGGCACATTATATTGAGTGGGCGGCAGCCGGCCGACGCCCTGCCCGAGAACGACCCCCGACGGCCGCGATGCGCAATTAGGCAGTTTGCCCGGCCAGTTTCTGGTGGGCTATCAATCGACTGGGATCGCTGTGGTGTGTTCGCTTCCCCGCGGACATATGCAGCTTTGCATTAGCGGCCGTCTTGACCAAGAGATCCTCGTCCTCAGAGGGCCGTCCGCGAGCCCGCGTCTATCAGAAGAGCTCTCTGCCAAGAGCTGCACGGCTTCCAGCAGCCACGGCGATCTTCTTGGCGATGCCTCGCCGTCTGCCAAGGGCAATCTCGAACGGGTCGGGACGTGTGTGTGTTGCACGCCAATTGCAGACATGAAGGCGTCTCAATCTCACCAGGCACACCAACCGGTGTGAGCATTTCGATGCCCTTGCTGCAGCCGGCCTTGTGCGGGGCCGTATCCCACGAGCGGGGTCGTCCAATTCTCCATGTGCAAAAAAGCTCACCCTAGCGTAGCTGCGGGATGGATTCATGGTGTGTTGGCCAGTCGACTTGCCTCGTCTGTCCATTCCATGCCGTGATGTACCGTGGATCGCTGTGCACCCATGGCCTGCTTGGGAATAGATCGCCCGCCGGGGGAGAAGTGGTTTGATAACGGCAGTCTCCTCCGGGCCTGCTGCTTGTTGATATATAAGCCAGTGTCTTGTCCTGTCCTATCCCCGTCCCCTCCGTGCTTTCCCGTCGTGAGATGAGCCGAGTTCCCATTGATACCCAATCCTGATCTCTGCGCCTGTTACTCACTGGCCGATTGGACATTTGCCCGTTGTGAGATAAAGCCTGTTTGAAGGTGTACACCACGCGCGACACCTGACATCTCATCACCACCATCGCGACAGTCACCATGCAGACCAAGCTTACCGTGCTGGCGGCCCTCGGCTCCATTTCCCTCGCCTCGGCCGAGAATGTCCTGGGCGTCTACATTTTCCACCGCCACGGTGACCGCACCGCCAAGGCATGGAAGCCCGTGAATCTGACTGCCCTCGGAGCCGACGAGGTCTACACCTCGGGCACCTACTACCGCAGCCGCTACGTCAACTCCAGCGCCGACTTCAAGGTCAGCGGCCTCAGCTCTGACACCGCTGTCCTGTCCCAGATTGAGGTCACCGCTCCCGTCGACGACGTGCTGCAAAACTCGGCCCAGGTCTTCCTCCAGGGTCTGTACCCGCCCACCGGTCACGTCGAGACGCTCGCCAATGGATCAAAAATCGAGGCGCCTCTGAACGGATATCAATACATCCCCGTAGACTCTGTCGACTCGGCCGCCAGCGCGAAGGATTCCGAGAATAGCGCATGGCTCCAGGGCAACAGCGGCTGTGGCAATGCCGAAGTCAGCTCAAACGACTACCTCACTTCCTCCGAGTACACTTCCACCTACAACGACTCCTTGAGCTTCTACAGAAGCCTCTTGCCCGTCATCAACGGCACTTACTCAAAGGACAAAGCCACCTTTGAGAATGGATACGCCAGTACGTCTAACCTCTACGCGTGTTATATTTCAGGCCCGACGACTAATATAATTTACCCTAGTTTTCGATCTCATTAATGTCGCCACAATTCACAACAGCTCCATCCCTTCGGACAACCTCCTCACAGAGAATACCCTGGACAAGCTCTACAACCTCGCCTCCATCCACGAGTGGAACCTTGCCTACAACAGCAGCGCCCCTGTCCGCGCCATTGCCGGCTCCGTCCTCGCCGGCCAGATCATGGATGCTCTTACACCCCTCGCCGAGGGCACGGCGAAAAACCCAAAGTTCAACGTCCAGTTCGGCGCCTACGGTACCTTCATGGCCTTCTTCGGCCTCGCTCAGCTGCAAAAGGCCCACCCGGACTTTATGGGCATCTGCGACTATGCCTCATCCATGACCTTCGAGCTCGTCACCAACGCCACCAGCCCCAAGGCCGATGATGTGAGTGTCCGCTTCTACTTTGCAAACGGTACGGCTGCCGAAAACAAACCGACGCTGTTCCCCCTGTTCGGCCAGAGCAAGACGACTCTTCCCTGGGCCGACTTCAAATCTGGCATGCAAGATTTCGCCATTGAAGACACCAACCACTGGTGCCAAATCTGCGGCAACACTGATGGAACCTGTGCCAGCTCCAATGGCACCAGCAGCTCTGGTAGCGCTTCGGCAGCCTCTTCCGGTGGCAATGGTGGTGTTTCCAGGCCTGTGGCAGGTGTCATTGGCGCCCTTGTAACCCTGGCTGTCGTGTTGGGTATCCAGGCTGCATTCCTACTTCTTGGCGGTTTCCGCCTGGTTAAGAAGTCGAGTCTTGCACCCGTAGAGTCGGCCGCTGGTGGCGTCAAGGCATAGTGGATGAGGTGTTACTAGTGAGGCAACGAGACCGTCGTCACGATATCCCTTAATGATGAATTTTGATTATGACTTAAAACAAACATATTGTGTGTACTTTCAACTACATGTATCAGCGTCATGGATAAATTACATTAATTCCACGGTGAAATATTTCTTTCCAAGTACAATTAAACATTACACCCCTGCAGCACCTTATTTCGACACTGTCTGAATGCCTAGGCGGCAGAATATAAGCCTCAGTGTCGAATGTTGGACCCTCGAAATCAGCGTGAAGTGGTTGGATTGATGCCGACTTGTTACCGAAGGCCTGTAAGCGCGAGAAGATCGTGACGACTGTAGAATGCTCGAACTCGCTTGCCGTAAATGTCTATGGTGCACAAGTTAGCCTCCCGTCCAGGTCTTAAAACGGCTGACAACTTACACATGGGAATGCTCAGAGCACAGACTCCTACTTGGATTGACGCAATGGCTACCATTGTTTCTCTAATACCCCCTTGGTTGATCCAGTCATAGGCGTAAAATGTCAGGACGAAACTGAAAAAGTTCTTAAAGATTATCATGACCGTGAATCCTTCAATGGCCAAATCACCTACGACACAGTTAGCTCTGGAAACCCCAAGCATACCAGGACATCGAGTCTACTTACGATATGCGTCAACAATGTAGAGCGAACTCGCCACGGCACCGATTACCATTCCTGCAACCTCAAAGCCAAAGAATACCAGAGGTACATGGTAAGTGAATTTGCCCGCGATCACATCTCCAGCCGTAAGTCCAAATCCATACAGGCCTATTCCGCCGATGACAAACATGGGAAACACGAGAAGGATGCGAAACTCAGGCTCATAGACACCCCCGTTAAGCTTGGTCATGTACTTGACGCTTGAATCTGCAAGTATGCCAGCGACTACGAATCCAAGTAATGCACCGACAAAGGCACCCGTGTAAGTATAACCTGCCATGACTTCACCCCAATAATACGGAGGACCAATGAAGATGGCCGCAACGATGACACCAATGAACACAGTCCATCCGATCATCGTGCCTTGGATCAGACAGCCCCAGATGAACGCTGGATGCGTAAGCAAGGGGAAGGGCCGGAGCAAAAGCACCCAATAACGTTCGTCTGTCTTTCGGCCATTAAACAATGAAAGCGACTCTACAAATGTCTTCTTTGGAGTGTCAGCGTTACCCACGGGCTGAGGAGCGCCAGATGTCGGGAACAGAGCAAATCCACTGTTGGGGGTGCTTGATCGTTCTGGGGCCTCTGAATCTCGTCGACCAGGGGGCGAATCCATCTTGATGTTTTCTGTCACGATTGTGTCGATATTGAGGTTCGCAGGGCGTCGATACGCCGTTTCGGGGCAGAAGAGAAACACGGCAATCAGGGTTGGGGCCAGGAAGATGGCAACGAAAAAAAACGTCCATTTCCAGCCCAAGGCGTCTGTAATTTTTCCAACAACAATTGGGGTGAAAAAGGAACCGCCGAAAACAGCCAAATTGGTGAATGCCATACGTAGACCTCTTTGATGGACAAAGTAAAGATCGCCAATGGCAGCACTCAGCAAGCTCTCGAATGGAGCACATCCCACACCCTGGACAATACGGGCTCCGATAAAGCTGCCATAGTCGGTACCAACCGAACCAGCCCAGGCACTCGAAGCAATAGTTATGATTATGCCGATGATGAAGAGATGGCGTTTGCCCCAAATACGGCCAGATGGAACAAAGAAAATGGCACCGGCTCCCGCGCCGAGGAGAAAGTAACCAGTCAGAAGAGCAACTTTGGTGAAATCCTTAGAGAAGAGCAGAGTAATGGTTATGGTATTAGCGGCGAGAATTGGGCCCAGAGCTGTCACAAGAATGGCGGCGAAGCAGAGAATGAAGGTGATGAGATCCCGTTTCCATAATGGCCAATTGAGAGGATCATTAGGATCATCAGAAGGTTGAGGGATCTAAGCGAGGGCGGCCGTAAGCAATTTTTTTTTTTTTTTTGGGTACCGCTTCGGAGAAGACCCAAGGCAGTTATATGACAAATTATTGTCATGAATAACTGTCGGATTGGGCGGAACTTACAAGAATGATAGGCTGCTTGCCACTGTTATCGCATTTGAGGCCTACATGGTCGCTGGTGGCAATCTGAGGCCGTGAAGGGTCGTCAAAGTAACGGGTGGTGCCTGCGGACCATCAGTTCCGGTTGCTCCGAGGTTGACGTTACGGAGGCCCGACCATGACCCCGATGGCGAGGAGAGCGGAGGCATCTCGGGCATGAATCTCGGGAGGAATGGCGGTGGAGATACGGGGAGACGGGGATGGGAAGGCAAGGGAAGGGGGAGGCAGGAGGGCGTGTGAGGATGCTTACCAGGGACGTGTTCAAGGCCCCGGGCCTCGAGGATGCCCAGCGGCATTTTGGGGGCTTGGGGAAGACAAGGGACTGCGGTGGAAGGACAGCAGCGGCGGCGCCCACTTGATGGCTCAGAGCATGATTGATGTAACACAGGGTGATGGAGGCGCGGAGGCGACGCAGGCCCTGGCGGAGGAGCTGGTGGAGCAGAGTGAGCCGGTGGATGAGGTTGTGGAGGACGCGCGAAGGTGGGTGAGGCGAGTTTGCGAGTCTTGAGTCGTTAGTGGGTGCTCGGCAAGCGCAGGCGCAAGCGCTGTGGTCTTGGATAGAAAGGTGGCCCAGGCTCTGGGGCCTCGCGCCGGCAGGGGGGTAGCGTCTTCCCCGTCCTCCCCGGCGAGCGTAACGACCAGGGAGACAGGGGACTAGGCGCTGGCATCGGTGTCGGCCGGCCGCGCATCCAGCATGAGATGCAGATGCGAGACGACGTAAAAGGGGATGCGGCACGAGGGAAGTGGAAGAGAAAAGAAAAGAAAGCGTGCAATAGTTGCTGCATAGTGCAGCTCCTCTCTGGAGACTGGATCGGACGAGGCATCGGTTCCACGCCGCCCTCGTGGGTATTCCCCCAACCGGATTAGGGCCGGGTGCCTATTGCCCTGCGAGTGTTGCTAGGCGGGCGCTAGGGGGGATACTACCGATGTAACTTGGCCCGTATATTGGCTCTCGGCGAGAAAACAATTCCAGCTGCCCAAGGCTGTCGAGATGAAGGCGCCACTGAGCTGACATTGTTGACATCGTCGCATATTGGCATGGGGCTAGCTAAGCATCTGCGTTGATGCCTCGAGCAACTAGAGTGGCAGAGCTGAGCGGTGCCACTGTGGCCTGCCATTCTGGGTAGGCAATTCGCGTTTTAGCAGCAAAAAAGTAGCTGCAGTGTGATGGGCCATTCGAGCGCTGGACGGTGCAGCTAACACGGCGGCAAAAGCAAGAGCGAAACCGCGGCTCCAGGTGCATCATAACCTGGGCTGGGAGACAGCCAAGTCCGTCAAGTCCGTGGGCACGAGGCAATCAACACATGGCTGGAACACGCTTAACCGACAGCGTCTGCTTCCAGGAAAGAGCAACGGCGGGGAGGTGGAGGAGAGACAGATGAGACCTTGGACCCTAAAGCGCCGGCAGCGGGTCTCGCACAAATAGGAAGTTGGTCTTTATTCCAAAGGGGAAGGGGAAGGGGAAGGGGACATTTTGGCTGGAGAGCCTTGTCCACACCTCGCCTGAAACAGACAAAACAAACAGACAGACGCTCCAAGAAGGCCTCAAACACGTTGAGATGCGGAATCAGTCCACTGTGAACCAGGCCAACCGGTGCGACCACAGGAAAAGCAAAATGTCGCCTAAGACATTGTTTTCCCGCCAATGTCCAGCCCAATGCAATGACAGCTGGTTCATTCATAATCTCGGTGGCAGGGCAAAAAAGCTGTTCCGCCGATTTCATTCGACATGAGAAGGGGATGACGATTCAATGATAGTTTTGGTGGGGGCCTTGCGGTCACCTTTCAGTCATCCTCCGTGGGGCCTTGCCTCATGCTCCATCTCGTTGTGGTATTACCGCGTCCGGTCGGGCTGGCCTGCTCCGTGTTTAGGGTGCCAGGCTGGCACCTTGCTCACCAACCAGAGCCCTCGGACCCAGCCCGACGCCGGTGTGACCAGTTAGTTGCGCCATATCGTTCTCTATCTAGAGAAGGAAGTCGTGGACAACACAACACAACGCGGCGGCCCCTTTCTTGGTCGCATTGCTTATTCGGAGACTTGTTCAGCCACGCCCCAGCGTCTCGGTCTTGGGAACCTACTCGCGCATCTCGATCCTCACAGCAGTCGCATGGATCCTGTTTTGCACCGGCGGCGCCATGGCCCGCCAAACTGGGTGGCTTGCGTGCGTTGCCTGCTGATCCAGGGTTCAGGGTCCTGACTGGATGCCCAGATGTTTGATATTTTGACATCCCGAGCCTGATGCCTGCCTGCTGCCTCCTGCCGGGAGACAGTGGGAGGCTCCTGGTGCTTGCTGTGCGGGACCGATCACTCACCACCACCCGAGATCCCCAGATTCTAGGCTGACATCAATTGCTCAAATAGAGTGCCCGAGGGCGTCATCGGGGCTAGCGGTGCCACACCCACCGTGCCGCCCGTACACGCTCAAGCACACAAATCCGTCACCACCCCACTACCGCCGCTCGCTGCTGTCGTTTTCCTCACTGTCCAATATGACCTATCACCAATCGCCCGACCTGCCGACATGCCCCGCTTCGCCTGGCCATGATCGCCCTCAGGAACCGGCTAGGGCCATGACCGTCTGTCACTCTCGACCCCGTGCGAGTCTAGATGCTCGCGAGCGCCTGAGGTGCCTACTGTGCATTGGACGGACCGAGCAAACGTACCTGAGGCGCCCTCGTTCTCACTACTGTAGGTACCATGGGGACAACGGTAGGTGGGCGCCACGCCTCGCCGCGGACCGAACTGTGGGGAGTGCCAGCCTGAACACACGGTTCAACGATTCAAAAGCCTGATGGCCCAAGGGCCACTCCATTACGTCTGGACTGTCCCTCATCTCGGGAAAATTGTCTCAAAACCTTATCGGTTAGAACAATAGCAGAATTCGGTCGCCCCTGCGGACAAGCACAGACGTGGCTCACCAAAACTTGGCCCAGGAGGAATAGTATCAAGGTCGGTTTGGCTGAGCTTGAGTAGCTTGTCTGCGCCATGTGTGCGGCTCTAGGCTCGGTGTACCTTGTTCCGGTGAGCAGGAAAGATTTGACGATCCCGCTCAGCTACCCGGGCGAACTCAGCCTTATTCCCTGTACTAATCAGGCCAAACCAGGCCTGGCCATGTCTGAGCATCCCCTCCCACCCCACTTCAAACTGTGCGCGTCCGCCTGGTGAGGTCTTCAATAATTCCTCTGGTGGCATATGCAAAAGCAGCGAATACATCACATCTCGTTTACAAACATGTCCCCAAATCACCATGTCTTGGGCCGTGTTAGTCCTGTAAGGGAGACGGCCTACATAAGCCACTTAAACCTTGTCCACCAACATCGAGATTTCCAAATATCCATAGGCGATTGGATGCCATTGTGCTTTTTTAGAATGGTCCTTTTGGGGAAATCCCATCGGAACCATTGGACGCGGTCGGGCCTGTGATTCCCTTTGGCTGACACTCGCAGCTGGCCACCACACCATGGCCCAGTAACAACCCTAGTAGGTAGCGGTAGCCCACCATCGAACATGGATCACCCAGACTGCTGTACCGAGAATCGTGAGGGGTGTTCGGGACAAGAACTTGACATTCTATCGAGGGCAGGGATCGTCGGTGGCTTTGATAATCGTTGCCGACGCACGAGTGACGCTAGATTGCGCTCAGCGCCACCTGCTTTTGGAAGCTCGAGACTGGGCTGTATACTGTCCAAAGGGCACCTAGTCGACATGCTCACGCTCCTATCCACCCCCGGGCAAAGCGCGCTAATTGTAGGCGTGGGCATGGCATCTCCTGCGTCGATCATAGACGTGCCGCCGTCGTCGCGCGTCGACAGAAACCCCCAACAAAGGCCCACCGACCGCAGTGCAAAGCCAGCGCGCAGATGGGTCAGGGAGTAGGACGACCCGGCACTACAACGGTTGCGTACGCACATGCCTCCGCCCATCCTTAACCATGTGGCAGAGGCAGTCTACTGTGCCGTATGATTGTAGGAAAAAAAAAAAAAAAAGCACCGTAGATTACTGCTTGGTACACACCCAAGCGCCCACGCGCCCGTGGTTCAACCCCAGGATCGACTTGGCGCTTTGGAGGCGTATTTGGGGGGCTCTCGGGGCCCTTGAATCCCACAACCGTCATATTTAGGCGACCGAGCTGGTACGAGACGTCAGGTGCCGCGTTTCTCACAGTAAAAACAGCACGATTTCTTTACGGCGGCCAATTGTTACCCAGTTGTGTGGGTGCGTCATATCACAGTCGCAGGTCACAGTGTGGTGCTGTGCTGTCGTCTGCCGCCACCTCTCAACTCTGGCTGGCCTGGTCTCTCTCGCAACAAATACCAGGACCTTGACTTTGTCGATGCCCTCCACTTTCTTGCTACCTCTAACTGGTTGCAGCACGGAACCTGGACTCTGGCGGCTCCTGTTTATCAACGGCCTCAAGATTGTGAGTTCGGAGCTTCCTTCAACTGTTCAAGCTGGGTAATTCATCCCCCTCGTCCCTTGTCGGAGTCGGACTTGGCTCCGGTCGAGTTCTGTTCTCTCCTGCCAGTCCCATTTTGCGAATCTTTTCCGTGCCCTCGCACTCTCTCCGCGCTGAAAAAACTCTCTCCGACCCAAAGATGTCTTGTGAGATCCCAACACCAAGGCACCCATAGCCGCCCGTTGTTGTCTTTGATCCCCCAGCGCCTGACTGCCCACCTGCACGCCGACTTCTTCTCCGCCGACCTTGTAAGGCGCTTCTTGACCATCGCCAGCCATCCCCATCCGCCCCATTTTGTCCCCTTCGTGCCCGCACCCAGGCCCTCATTCATCTTATTGTCCCTCCTTCCCTTTCCATTCCTTCCCCTCCTATTCACAATCAATCCGCCGTGCTGGCCGCGTCCTTGGAAGCACCCGAGCCACCCTAACATTATCTCGCCTCAGGGCTTTCTCGCCAATGGATCAAACCGTCCTCGCCTGGCAACTACAATCATCCTAGAGTGCTTTTTAGAGCCGCTATTTCCCCAGAGTTGCTCTATTTACACCCACATGTGAGCGCACCTCGATACTCTACCCTCCCCACTATGGACGCAGGGCCACCCTCATCCAGCACACTCTCTCCCGGGCCTGGCCCGCAAACGAGCCGCAAAGAACGCGGTGCTATTGCTGCTCAGGTGAGTTGTTTGCCCTCATGTTCTAAATGCCCGTTCGCTCCCGTCCTTCCGTGGTCCGTTACCCGATCGTCACCACCGGCTTCCTCCGGGCTGCCCCTCTCCGCCTTCCGGGACCGCATACCAGAAGCATTCGTTGTATCGCATCCTCGGAAAATCGGGCACGCTTCAAGACGCATCGGGGTCGTTCTGGAGGAATCGGGCTAATGGCGATTTTTAGGCCTGCGAAACATGCCGCAATAGAAAGCAGAGGTGTGATGAACAGCGGCCCAAGTGTGGGACGTGTCAAAGATTTAAACTCGAATGTCGGTACCGGGAGCCCCAACCAACAAAGTATGTTTTCACAACTCTCCCTGGCAGGCTGCAAACCTGTCGGCCTATGGCCAAAACCGCATCGGCGTGGTCGTTTCCCCCGCAAAACGGCTCGCCTGGGCTCTGCCGCTGTACAAGCTGCGCTTTTGCTAATCCTCCCGCAGAAAGGACAAGACATTGGTGGAGATTCTGGACCGGCTAAAGAACGTTGAGAACAAAATCGACAGCTTGAGCCTCAGGGGCAATACAACGCCACCAGTGTTTGGCACGTCTCAGCCAGCGAGTGTGTATCCCGCGAACACCCCGCTCCTGGTCGACCCTGATGCCCAAGAGTCGCATCCAGCCTCGTCCGGACCGCCCACCAGCCCGGCAGCTACACACCACGGTGGATATCGCTATGACTCCTCCGTAATGAGAATCCTTGAATGGCCGGCCGTTCGCCAACTTCTCGACAGCTTGGGGCACAAGTCTCAGTCGCCTCTGAGCGAACACGACCTCTCCGCCTTGCCCGAAGGAATCCGCAGCTCGACAAACTCGTTACCCACCGACGGGGTCCAGAGCATAGCAATTTCGAATAACAACGTTCTCCAGGTCCCTCTGCAATATCCAGCCCCCGCGCCAAGCCTCGATCTAAGCCCCCCCAGCATTGACTGGGAAACCATGCAGCGGCTGTCAAAGGGATACTTTGACGTCTTCAACTTTCTCTACCCAATCATGGATCGGCAGTGGTTCAGTTCCAATACTCTCACATCCATCATCAACAGTGGTTTCCAAGAAACCACCACTTCGACTCTGGTGTTGCTTGTGTTTGCCCTGGGGGAAGTTGCTCTAACGGCCTCTGAGGTGCCAATTTCTGCCTATAAGGGCCGGCCATCTGGTATTAAAGGCGGAACCATCGACCGGCCTCCGGGGATCACTTATTTCAATGAAGCTCGGAAAAGGATGGGTTTTGGTCTAACCGAAGTCAGCCTGGAAAATGTGCAAATGTTTGCTCTTGCCGCACTGTACAACCAAAGTTGTGGACAGGCACTTGTGGGTCTTTGAAGCGTAATTCGACGAGAAATCAGCCGTTCTAATCTATCGGTAGGAGTGCTGGCGTATGGGCGTTTTGGCATCGTTGGCTTGTCAGGTTTTAATCACTAGGTTCGAATAGCCACCCCATGTCGAGGACGAAGCTTTTTGTGATGACCGGGCCTGCTAACCTAAGTAGCAAATCTGATGAACTACACGGCCCCCGAGCTGACTTAATTCGGCGGGTGTTTTGGCATTGTTTAATCATGGAAACGTAAGTTCCTTGGCTTGCAGCCTTGGGCTGAAGCTAATCTTGAAAACAGGTATCTTCAGATGGAGTTTGGGTTGCCTTTGACTGGACTCGAAAAATTAGACGACGCTGTCGGTCTGCCCGACTTTAGCGGACCGATCACGGATGAAGACTATATCGGCAATCAGACAACGCACTTTCAGGAGCACTTTGCGTCACAAATCGTCCTCCGCCGCCTCTCGGCCAATTTCCATAATACTCTCAACAACTGTCAGTTCTCGCTCGACGCCAGATATTCGCCTGGACGTGCTCTCGGTCTAACAACGGCATGCTAACTCAAGGCTCAGCTTTTGGGGCGAGTTCCACGCTGCCTTTCCCCGGCTTTGGGTCCTTCAGCGGGCAATCCAACGACTCCAACTCGGCCATCGTAAAGCAGCTTGCCGCGCAGCTGGACCAGTGGCGAGGAATGCTCCCAGCACACCTCCGGTGGCAGGACGACCCGCTGATCGCGTACTCAGACCCGTCTGCCGACAACTTTGCATCTCCCTATCCTGGCCAGGGCCTGCAGACCAACTACATGTTTACCTCGAACCTCGACACCCCCCCTGCCAGATACCCCTACGCCGCCGACATTCAAGTAGCCCTACTCCGCACTCGGTACTACTACAACAAATACCTCATCCACCGACCCTGCGTCTTCAAGGCCCTCCATCACCCCGAGAGCCTGACCCGAGACGACGCCCACGGGGTGGCCGAGTGCCTCAAAGCCTCACTCAAGTGGCCTATCGCCTACTCGCCGCCGTGTTCTAACAAGCGGCTGGTGCCCATAACCTTCTTCTGGTCCCAAAACTTCTTTGGTATCTTGGTCCTATTGCACATATCACAACAACACCCTATGCTGATGCGTATTCGATCATCGCTGTGTGGGCAGGAGTTTGACGCAGACGCGACAGAGACGGTGAGTTTGTACTTGGATTGGTTACGCGATATGAAAAAGATAGATTCGACAGCGAGTTGGTGTTGGACCATCATCCGGTTGTTATATCGCCTTGATGATTGAACTCTCGAACCGAACAGCGAGAAAGTGGAGGCGGAGTATGCCAAAGGTTGGTTGGTTGTTGTTGGACTAGAAGATGTACCAAGCGAGGGGGGAGGCTCACTAATCTTTCAAAACATCACAGCAGCATGGTGGGTATAGCGAGGCTCTTTTTGGGGGGTAAATGGAATGGTCTTTAGGGCACGAAAAGTTTCTTAAGGCAGTCGAAAGACCATAGAGGCGTTTCCAAGACGCCATACCGGCCGGGACCCATGGATGAAGGCTTCTTTAAATCAAGTATTGATACCCACATTGTTTCCCCTCATCCCTGCAAGGTTCGGGTTTCTGCAGCGTTGACGTTCCTCGATACAAATTTTGGCTCTACCTTCTTTGCCCTTTCTTGTCATATAATACTCTCTTCTTGACGGTCGGCCCACGGATGCCACACCACAAGCAAGTTGCGCACACATACCACACCTTCGATGGGCGTACAGGCCGTCTTATATCCGATCCCCCCCTTGACTAGGCGGTTTTCTTGCTAGCGAGTCGTTTACGATGTAACTCGCAGGAGACGAAATGGCCCCTGGCTGGAGCAGGCTAATAACGCCATCCGGCTCGGCGCAACATTCTTTTAGGAAGGGGAGCCGGACAGGTAGCCGCATGTGTGCCTCGACGTCGTACGCCAAGAGCAAAATCAGCACAGATGACGGGTACCCGGGGAGTCCATTTTATTTCCCCCCTCTCCTCTGGAGAGGGGGCGACAATACCCGTATCTGCGTCGTTCATGTATCTAAGTCAACCATACAAAATTGGCTAGAGTGACAAAATAAGCCAAACAAAAGTCAGAAAAAAATACTAGTATTTCAGAGGCCCCACTTTATACTCGACTTATTTTGTCACCACAGCTAAATTTATATAGGCGGACTTTAGATACGCGAACGACGCAGATACGGGTATTG
>NAGG01000892.1:0-27033 GCA_003031705.1 Calonectria naviculata | reverse complement strand
TTTTATTTATTTAGAATTATCTTATTACTAATAAGTTTAGAGAGATAAAAGAACTAGTCTCTATATTAATATATAGAGAAAGATATTAGAAACCAGGAGGTATTTTGAATTTGGGTCATGTTGCTCCGCAAGGGGATTGTGTTACACTCTGTAGATAGCCTTGATAGCCTAGCTAGTCTACTTTGGGACAGCCCGGGCCTGATTTCACATATCAATATCTTTAAAACTAGCATCTAGACTATCACATAGCTTTAGGTATAGCGAACTTCTGCTATTGACCTTTCGAGATGATAGTAGCCAAGGCTGCTAAACTGCGATTAACTCTGGCCTTGTATAGGAACCCCTGGCCACTGCAGCTAGCAACGGCAACTATGTGAGTGACCTTGAAACGAATCTCGTCCATAATGATACAAATAAAGAGCGTATCAGTATATCTGGACATAGGCATCTATTGATATGTTCGATTCAAGTTCACGCAAGAGGATAGAAATGCCTCTGAAAATTGTTTAATATAGATCTCCCAAAAGTCTAACCATCTGATCCAGTGTAATAAAAAGCTATCATGGGTCTATCAGCGTATAACCTCAGGCTTTCAGAAATTTAAGCGTGGTCGTAACGCTCATCGTCTGCCGTGTCATGACTTATATCTGGACACGCAGGCTTGAGACATCTGGACGTGCATTGTCCGTTGGAACACTCAAGACATTCAGCCGTGTAATCGCTAGCTCCGCTACTTCCTGTAGGATCAAAGCCGAAAAGGACTGAGCCTGAAATGTTATAATTTTGGGTATATTGGATTGCCTTAGTGAGTGCTAGGACTACATGATACGAGGTATGGTCTTGCCACTAATCTCTAATACAAGCACAAGGAACGGGCTTTCCTTCTCAAGTGACTTGCAGAATACAAATGATTGCGTTTCAAATGCCGCATCACGTGCTTGATCCGCTTCGACGTATTCTCAGGCTTGTTTGGTGACGACGGGTTCGTACATTTAAGCAACCCATCTCTACACAATTTGGCCCCGCACTAAAAAATCCTCCCTTTGCATTTAATCATGCGAGTGAGAAGATTGTAGTCAAACAAGCTTGCATCATTGGAAATTCGAGATGTGCGCTCCTCTCTCCTTACGCGAATCACCTGTGTAAAGTCAAGCGTGCCAGCCAGTCCCTGAATCAACGGCCACATAATTATTAGGTAAGTGTGGGGTAGATTGTGGTCCAAGTCTGATAGGCTTTACCGAGCAAAGCCTGGCTGCAACACCCTGATAGCCTTTGAAATAGTGTCACAATGCAAACTAAGGTTCGCCGATAGAAAGTACACAAACGGGCTAAGCCGTTGCCATTAAATCAAGCAGTTATTATTGTAGCTGCGTCAAGTAATCAATCTAGCAGCTGTCGCATTATCTGGGCCAGCAAGTCAGCCATAGGCAATTGTACAGCTACTTGACTAACTCGCCTGCTTGCCACTGGCTTACCGAGCTGGCTTCAGCAACGCTGAATGATTGCAAATGCAACTAGCGAATCTCCGCGGGAACTAACCAGTATGATCCAGCAGGGTTCCTAACTGCAACTGAGAGAGGGGGAACTTAAACAACCCGGTGACCAAGGCTACAGGCTGCCAACAATCACCTTTCGGGAAGCCCAGTGGACCTCCAGTCGGTCCGCTCCACCCTAGAGGTCCGGTTTCGGCTCTATGTCTCCGTCTGTAGACAGACATCAAGTGGATGGAAATGGTACCCTACTTCCGGAGCCGGAACACGGCAAAGCCACTGCTGCAAACCTGGCATGGCTTGACTTGGAAAAACAGGGGTTGATACAATGGGACATCGGGTGAGCAGGAAGTCGTGGCCACTGTTGTTGACAGCGACCCAAAATCATAAAACGATACTGTGAGACGATGGTCTCCGTTGTGGGCTGGAATGCCTCCTTTGGCGTCAATTCAGCGACCATGCTGTCGGAACAGATATATGAGATGAGTGTGAGCTAATGGACAACGACCATCCGTCTGCAGTCTGATAAACCGCTAAGTTCCCCGAACCACAACCAACACAGGAGACCCGGCCCTATGGCGTTGTTCTGAAGATGACTGAAGGCCCTGAGTTGGCCATCCCTGCCCTCGTTATTTCATGGAGGTCTCCCGTTGCGACGCAAAGGTGCCAATGAACTTGGTGAGTTTCTCTGCAGCCTCAAGAGAGATGGAGTTGTAGTTGCTCGCTCTGAGCCCCCCTACGGAACGGTGGCCTTTCAGCCCAGTCAGCCCCACAGCAGCAGCTTCCTTCAAGAAAGCCTGCTCTACGGGATCACCCCCCTGAATCCTGAAGCAGATATTCATTCGCGACCGCACCGTCTTATCGGGGACGATCTTGTAAATTTCAGGATGGGCCTCGAGAGCTCTGTAGATCAATTGAGCCTTCTCTTCGGCTACGGCTTGCTGTCCTTGAACTTTAGGATGTTGCAGTAGTAGTCTCTTTAGAACTTGGCCCGCAACATACACACTGAAGAAAACTTTATTAGTTGAAAGCTTAACTTGAAAGGGTACTTACTCAAAAATGCTGAGTGTATTATAGAGGCTATTGTTCTTAGCAATAGTCTCATATTCAAAGATGCGAGGCGGGATAGGCAGACCCAGCTCTCTCATTAGGGTCGCAGAAGGCTGAGATGTTGTAGGCGGCAGGAAGCTTTTTTTGATAACTACAACAGTGATACCAGCCATTCCAAGGTTCTTCTGGGCACCGAAGAAGATTGCTGAGAAATTCTTGATCGGGATCGTCCTTGAAAGAATGTTGGAGCTCATGTCGGCTACGACAATAGGTCCATCAGGCCCTGGCTCAAGGGACTTGGGAAACCCAGCGAACTCCACGCCGTCAACCGTCTCGTTATCGCAGTAATAAACCATAGCGCTCTCCTGAGAGAGGATCCAGGTACTCTCATCTGGAATCGTTCCAAATTTGCCGTTATTCGTCTTGCGGCTATCCGCCACGACATGGACATGCTCCGAGCCAAAGAGTCGTTCGGCTTCAGCGGCTGCTTTTTGGGACCAACTACCAGTGATAATATAATCCATCTTGAGATTCTTCACGGCCGATTTGAGGTCTGGCACTGAGCCACCAAGCTCCTTGTGTTTGTGTGTAACCCAAGCACCAACGAGGTTGTAAGCCAGGGCGGAGAACTCCCCTGAACCACCCCCCTGCATGAAGATTATCTCGTAATCATCTGGGATATCGAGGTAGGATGCTAGATTAGCTTTGGTCTCGTTGATGATACTCGTAGCTAAGTCCGACCGGTGCGAGTGCTCGGCGAGGCCAAGACCGGTCTGTCGATAATTGATAAGCGCCTGAGCAGCATCCTCAATTACCTCAGTCGGAAGGGCCGCTGGGCCTGCGCCGAAGTAGGAGATTTCTGATCTGGACGGCATGATGTGTATGGATTTGTATTGAATGGATTTGTACTGAATGGATAATGGACTCAGACGTGGCAAAGATTTTCTTATGAGCAATAATTGCTGTGCGGAGACGGATATCAGCCGGGGATTAACCGCCATCCGTGACTCATCACGTGCCCTGGATGGCGAACCCCTGCAAGCCGTCGATCACTTCTTTGTTTACTTTGAACAAAAGCGGGATCCAATTTACGCGCCCAACCATCATTGTCGTCGCCTTCGCATGGACGAACCCTGGGCAACCTGAATCACTGAGAGCGGGTTGTCTCAATCTTGTGCCGTTCGACTTTGAGCTCTTACTATCCCGATACCTCTCCAGGTACTCAAAGCCCCGCTGGCGTCCACACTTGCAGGGAACCCTGGTCTAAAGTGTTCCGTTTCCGCTTCACAGGTTGTTTTTCGACCGCTTCCGAAGGAGTAACTACCCTTGTCACTATCCCGATCTATTAGAGCAAACATGGTAAGAGCTCATTCTCGGTCGTCTGTGGAGATTGGCTGACTGATATATGAACTCTAGGTATTTCCATGCTACTACGCGAAAAGAGACCACTGCGATGAGACATTCCAGACTCGAGCGGAAGCTTCCAATCACAGCATCATCAACCATGGAGGTGCTGGCTCCCTTTACCAAAAGAGCGAAAATGGGCAATTAATGTGTCCTTTTGCGTCAAGCCTCGACTGTACGGAAACATTCATGAAGTCTCAGCAAATCAGAGAGCATGTTTCTTCCAAACATCAAGGACTAAAACTACCCTGCCCGGTTATAGACGAGAATAGCTGTAAAGGGACATACAGCAGCTGGACATGTCTACGAGATCACCTCGTGAAAGCTCATCGCCCGCCCCAACACGACTGTCCAACACAAGAATGCACAATGACTTTTACCTCGTCGAGCGCAGCACAGCGCCATGTCAGAATAGTGCACGAGAAGATCAGGGTTCCATGTCCACTTGCGGATGAATATGACTGCGACCAGACATTTGTGTCTGAGGAGATTGCCCAAAAACATGTGAGGACTGTGCACAAGGGTGAGCGTCGCTACCCTTGTCCGTTTGCTGAGGAGACAAATTACGAGTTTGATTTCTGTGACAAACGCGCGGCTGAGTTGCATGCAAGCTCGGTGCACCAAAAAATCCGATTTCCGTGCCCGGCAGCTGATGAATATGACTGCTCCAAAACATTTGCGCATCTCGAGACTGCAAAGAACCATGTTCTCAAAGCGCATAAGAATCTGCGATACCCATGCCCTCTGGCTGACAAACACAATTGTTCCAAAACGTTTACGTCAAGAAATGGGGCAAAAAACCACTCACTTTTGCACTTGGGGGTCAAATTTCCCTGTCCTGTCGCCACGCAATACAAATGCAACTTGATGTTCTCCTCCAAAAACAAAGCTACGCGACATGCGAAAATTCATACTCACGCTTTTATTTGTCCACGTACCGGCTGTGAAATCCGATTTCTGTCCTTCACAGACGCTCTGCAACATGCAGAGGCCCGAAATCATCGAGTCATAAAACTTTTCCTCTGTCCTATTCAAACGTGCGTTAACGCCGTGATTGGCCGGCCGCTGACTGCAAAAGGTATCAAGAAGCATCACAAGATGCATATCAGGCGCGGTCACATTGATGAATCTGCCGATTTCATCCCGCAACCTGCGAGCCAGCTCCCACTGTACAGCGAGTTGCCCTTATACTCACTCATTTTCCAGCATGGAGGCCTTGGTCCAGTAGATCAATTCCGACGCAACGAGTCGCCCCCCGACATTTGTGACACCGAGGATAATTCAGATTGCGGGACTGACGTCGAAGATATCTCCAATGCAAGTGATGGCTCTGGCGAAATACAAGAGGAGTCTTTGGAAGGATATGAAGAATTACACGAATGCGAGAGCGGGATCCTTACTGAGCAACATCGCCAGCGAGTTCTTGAACAAAATACTGTTGTTTGGAGTAGGTCGTATATTCTCATTCCTTGGGATACGATAAAAGGCTAATTTAGAATCGGCATGGCAGATTCCAAGAAGCATTACAAAGTCGATCTCAGAAACTTTGGCCTAGGGTGTCGAGGGCCTACTGGTGATATTGGGCATATGATCTTTGACCGTTGCCCGAAGCAAGTCACAATAGATTTAGACACCGCCCGCCTTCTGCCTCGAAGAGTCGGAAATGCCGTCAAATTCCTTCTGGATGGTCGATGCGTCGGGTGTTTGGTCCACTACCGGCTAATGGCTCTATTGAGACAAAATGGCATAGAGCCTCAGCGAGAGCCTGAGACTGGGGCCTCTGTCTGCACAACTAGGGGTTGCGAGCAGCTCTCTGCCCCTGGATATCACAGCTGCGTTATGCATCTCAGCCTTTTTCTCTCGGAAGTCCACAGAGGAAGACCCATCTCAAACATTGAAGGGCTCAAGGAAACATTCAGGTCTGCGATTCGAAGAGAGTGGACGTTCCAGCATCGGTATAATATTGTGCTTAGTCGAATGGAGGATATTTCACAAGGTAAGCGGCCTGGTACTGATCTCATCATATTGGACGACGAATTCTCGCCTGCGTCACAGCAACTGTAGGAATTTGCTATGATAGAGCGAGTTTCAGGCAAAGTTTTGCTTAATACCACGATCAATCACGACAATGCGATCGTGCACAGCCAACCGACAGGTTCTGTTCCATTCTGGAGTCGCATTAGCCGCTTGAAAGCAAAAAGTGTCTATTCGACTTCTCGAGCCTCGGAATTGAGTCATATGAATGTTTACGAAGTCGCTGCCAAAATTCAACAAGTAGGGGTTACTCCAGAAACCATCATCTTGGTCTATCACACGTCAACATTTGACTTGAGACTTCTCAGACGGTTCTTGGAATCAGCTGGTTATACAGATGTTTTGCCACCCGACGAGAACTGTATACCGATGGCAGGTATCCTACGCTCACATCTATTTGATCGGCTACCAGAAGGCAGATTATTTCCCTTGAGGCTCGAGGTTCTCTTTCCCCTAATGTTTCCCCGACACACCTTAGTCGGTTTGAATCACCGAGCGTTGGTTGATTGCCAACAGACGCGACTTGTATGTATGGCCTATGAACAGCTGTGCAGACCTCTTGCGGATCGTGGTCAGGAATGGCAACCAGATACGGTCGCACAGTCGGCACAGACATCCATCCTTGACTGGCTGCAAAACACAGGCAGAATTGAAGGTGATGGCGAAAAAGCCCTGCAAAAATGAATTATTAGCAGGTAATTAAACTCTTGCGGGTAAGATGATGTGCCCTTTCAAGAGAGGACTTGGGCGAGTATTCTAACAAATCTCAATAGGTTCGAGAGGCAAGAAGCTAGGATGCTCCATCCTAGTAAGTGCAATATCCGATCATACTGACACGCCTCTACCCCCGCTATAGTGTTTGGAGGCTGTGGAAGAAATCAGACTTCATTAAACAGCCCTTGATAGGGGCTCTGGAGGGAATGCTGTTGTTGGTCTACAATGCCGTGCCAATTACAGGATGAACAGTTCCAGTAGTCTTCGTTGTGTATTTTGGTAGAAGGTTTGTGTTCTATGAGGCTTCAACACAACAAGATTGAGCGGTAGAGGTGTCTAGTTTGAGTATGAGACTCCGAGGAGTTCAAAATCCAAGCAAAAAAAAAAGGACGGAAGAAGCGCTAATGTTGCAGGGGGGTGATAGACCAAATTTATGTAGGATTAGTAAAACAGGGCGAACCAGAGGTTCTGTTGGAATACGAGAATTAATCTTGGCCTTCTCTTCCTATATTCATCTGTCCTTGTTGTTAGGGCGGAATTGGCCCTCTAGGGCCTAAGCAGTCAAAGGGCTACCATATTGGGTGTCAATAGCTTATAATGTGTTGACCCCATATCCACGATACATGGATTAATATACACAAGCGCCAAGAGCCAAGACCTGTCAGTCAAGCATGGCAAGGCAAGGCCCAGCGATTGATTTGCTGGTGCGTAATAAGCTTGCGCCATATGCTCAAGCTGATATACTATTAAAAGTAAAGCATTGCGTTAGGGTTGTTGTCAAGCGTAGACAAGGTGTATTATTGAGGCCACTCCATCTTTTTCCTTTGTTACCGATCCAGGCTTTGTCACACAATCGCAACTTCATGCTTTGCTTTACTAAAAGGTTGACACGTTTTCTCATCCTATCACAAGCCAGTCAGACAGAATAAGCATTGGCTGGGCTAAAGCCTGTCACGTCGCAGCTTTGGAATTGAGAGTGGTTTGATCCATACGTCGTCAAGCCCACAGGCAACCATTAGTCAATTTTAAGAGACAATAGGCTGGAAGAAATTCCTGCATCCGCCTTTGGTGCTGCTAGTAGAATCATGAGTGTCTTAGACATCAGCACTCTGCTAGGGCGTACTGTGTGCCATCATTCCGCCTGTTCTCGTCGGCTGCTTTGTATATCACCCATCCAGCATTCATAATGAGTACTAACTAGGTTCCGGGTGGAGGCGAAGTAATTGTAGCGACAAAGGACAGGCTGGAAAAGATAGAGACGATGGATAGCGCGTAGCGATACTGGCTTCAACATAGACGCCACTTTTTCCCTCCTGCAAATGAAATAAGGTTGATGGCAAAGTTCTAGATCGAGTTCTGAGGATGGTTGTTAAGCCTATGCTCACCCACGGTGAAATAAGCCTGTTCCCCTTGGATCCGACTCTTCTGCAAGGTCAATGTCCAGATTCAATACTGATATTAAATTGCGGAACAAAGTTAGGAGGTTTCAATTTGTCAAAAAACATGTTCGAGGGGAAACACTTTAATGAGTTATTTGGCGCAACTGCAATTATCCCCATTCAAATGTATGCGATGTATTAATTACTCGTCTTTTGGTCGCTGGTATTCTCGTAACTACTTGGCCATGACGCCGTGTCCAGTTGCTTGCCATTTTCCAGCAGTAGCCTTGCTATATCAATTCGACCCCATCCGGCAGATTCCTGAGGAGCCTCGAATATTATGTATGTAGAATTTACATCCGCACCTCTCTCTGTAAGTGTCTTGAACATGTTAATGAGCAAGGTTTGTGTGGCCATTTCTGGTGGCTACGTCAAGTGCTGTGCCCAAATATGGATGTTTAGCATTAACATCGGCACCGGTATGAAGAAGCATTTGAAATATAACTGAGTCTCCTTCCTTAGAAGCTTGAGCGAGCATCGAGCCTTTTAGATCAGCGCCTTGATCAAGCAGGAGCTGCACTAATTCTTGGTGCCCAAAATTCAATGCTGCTTCAATAGGTGTCAGACCAGTTTGGGTCCGCGCATTAATATCAGCACCATGCTTGATCAGTTCTTCGACCAGTGTGATATCCCCACTTTCACACGCTTCAAACATAGGCACAAGCTCTTCCGAGCCATTTGCATCGGCACCGCTTGAAAGTAGCATTCTTAATGATGGCCATCATTTGAGATTCTCCATAAACAACCAAACGTACCCAGTGATCGCAATACAAAAACACAATCCACTGGAGAACTGTGCAGTACAAGGGTCTGGTTTCGTATTTGTGTGTCTCGCTCGTGATTCTCTATCTAAGATCGCATTTGGACAGCTGGTTTATGTTGGGTTTGAGCTGCAGCACAGAATGTGTCATCGAAACAAGACCAGAGGTAGCCGCAATCGTGAGCGGTGAAATCTCACAGCCAGAAGGGTTTGGGTTGGCTCCGTACAGTAGTAGAAGTTGAAACATATCGTGGTCTTCTTCTCTGATGGCGGTACAAAGCACTGTTTCTCCGTCATACACCTCATTTACATCCAGGCCTTTGTCGAGCAGTATTCTCACAACATCAACTTGGTCACTTTTGACAGCCGCACTGAGAATGGTTCCGCTCATCACAATAATCCATGTTGGTTTCTGCAGGGCCTTGATGTTGAGGGTGCGAGACAAGACCCTCTCAACACCTTCGACGCTTCCCTGACTGGCAGCAGTATACAAAGCAACCCAATCATCTGCCGGGGTATACACAGCGCCACTCCTAACAAGAAAGTCTCCGATAACTGACGCTCCAACCTCAATTGCTGCACTCAAGGCAGTTTTGCCTACCGAAGGACACGGGACGGCGTTGAAATCAGCGCCTCTATTAATGAGTAGTTGAACCAAGTCTTTGTCGCCCAACTCTGCGGCTGCTTGGAGTGCCGTCCTACCATTCAATATACCGGCTTCCATATTAATATTTGCACCCCAGCCTAAAAGCATGTCAACTAAACTCATCCTGATTTGATGGGCTTGAAGGTTAGACACTGCTTCGTTTTGGCCAACGGGGAGCTCCTTCAATCTACATGACAACTGCAATGCTGTTGTGCCCATTGTATCCACGCAGTCGACAACGGCGCCGGCTTCCAGGAACAGCTGAGTCATTTCCAAATTCCCATTCTCCACTGACTCATGGAGTGGCGTTTTGGGGAAGTCCCTGCAAGCAATGACCTCAGCTTCGAAGTTTGCGAAGCATCTGTTGCAGATATTTGTATTCTCAATTTCATCCAGACCACTGCAGATCATGGACCAGTCCAAATGAAGATTGACATCGGCTCCCACTTCGATCAGTCGGCGTGTTAGATGCAGGTTATTTTGTCTGGCAGCCATTTGAATCAGGGTCATCATCCGCCAAGTAGTATCTTCTGGTTTCCACGCATAATTGTGAATATCGTCATCATCCTCTAGTCCATTTTCATGATCCTCTGCATCAGTGTACCCGAACATCTCATGAGCAATGTCGCTATAAATCTTGTACTCCTCTTGAAGGTACTGGATGAATGATTGTTCCAGTTTATCGCGATCCATGTTGACAGCTGCTCCATGCTGAAGAAGCAGCTCGACAATTTCCTTATCGTTATTGCGGACAGCTATACAAAGTGCAGCCTCCAGAGGATAACCTGCAGAGTCAAATTCACTCCTAGAGCGAAGAAGAAGCTTGAGTGATTCAATATTTTGGACCTCTGAGGCTTTTTCAAAGAGGCTTCCGAGCCTATACCGTACGTTGCTATAATAATTAGATTTCGAAACCCACTCTTCCGAAAGTAGGCCAACATGGCAAGAATCGCCGATCATTGCCCCTGTGAGTATTAAAGCTTCGGTGAGGTCACGGCTTCCCATATGTCTTGTTATTGAAAGATCAAGAGGCCTAAATGGAATGCTTCGCGTTCTCGCAGTTGCGGAGGCACCATGCTTCAGTAGAACAAGAGCGGTCTGGAGATCTGCTCGAAGAATCGATATCTGCAGCGCAGATATATCATCGATGTTGGAATAAAATTTCCTTCCAGAAAGCCATCTTGGATCAATTTCAATGTCTGTGGCTCCCCCATTTGGGTCAACGCCCCTTTCAAGCAGTGCAGCAGCCAAGTCCGTTTGCTTTAGGCTGGCAGCGCTGAGAAGTAATTTTGAAAGAAATACTTCAATTGTAAGTAGCCTCCCCTTCCCCAGATGATCGATTGCCTGGTTAAGTATGGGTGCAAATCCATTTCTTAACACATAATCTAAGAATCTATCCATCTCTGTCGTGTTAAGCAAATTATTTGATGATAAATAAATGCATGATTGGACGAGCATCAAAAATGGCTCGCTTGAACTACGGCCGTGGTAATGGTTATGTCTTCGGGGCAGAACCTCGTTCAATCGTTCCAGCACAGCAACATCTTGAGCCATATCTTCGGGTCTGTGTTTTCGGCCTAGGATATGTCTGAGAAGGCTTCTTGTATGCAGCATCGACAACTCGCCCTCTGACGGATATCCGAGCACAGAATTTGAAGGTGGGACCCAGTTTAAACCCAAAACGAGCTTTTCGGTTATCCAAGGAACTAAAATAGTGAGTGATGGTATTTCTCACGCTTCTGACAGGTTCCTACCAAGTATTCTAAAGCGCTCCTCGCATTGGAACCAAGGTATGTTATTCATGGCGACTCTTATGGTGGACTCTATAACCTGGGAGCAGGATAGGTCTCTTTTGGTGTAAGGGTTGCTGGATAAAACTGATTGGAGGTTAGAACGTGTCCGCGTATTGGCTTTTCCACTTACTTGATTGTAAGGAATTATGAGCTGTCAGACGTCTTTTCTTTTCCAAGAGGCTGCATCTCCTTTGTTTAATTATTCTCTGTCCAACTGCAGTCCCAGCGACTTGGGGCAATGCATCCGATCCATTGGAAAGTATGCGCTCCCTCGTCTTTGAGTATTTCCACATGTCCCATGACTGTAATCTTTTGACATACTCTCGTCTCCTGGACGTGCACATGATTAGCGCAACTTGAAGGGTCTTGATGAAGTATTCAGTACCCACGACGCATCAAAACTGTGATAATCTCTCATAATATCCATGAGTTGTGGAAGAGTGTTCCCTTGCGTGATATACAAAGTGCGAATGCGCTCCTTTTGGTCATCCCAAGCCTGCCAGGGCTTTTTAGGAGATCGAGGCATATTGAAGGACTTCTAGAAATCAATGATGTGTATTAAACTAGTGGATAAACCTCGTTACACAGGCGCATCGACACACTCAATCAGTGGGTTGGGGACGGGGTTGATATTTATCCCAACGCCAACAGCCCACCCACCATTTACTCAGTACAGGGCAATAGGGCTTTCCAAGCACCGAATAGGTCTTCTTGCCTCAGGCAGCATAATCCCTCATGTCGGCAAAGTCGAGATGGACGCATCATAGCAAAGGTAACGCAGCACTTGATTGGCAGCTAAAAGTAGAATTCCCTTTCAGCTGATCATTCGGACAGCCACAGTCCTAAGGTACGTATCCTTATTGTGTCGTCCAGCTGAGTGAAAGGGAATTCCCACGGCACAACCCAATCAAATGCGAGCGACATGGGTTGAAATATGGGCCAGCTAGCCTGACTCCATACCATGTTTAGTTAGTCCATGAAATTCCCTGTCGCTTTTGGGTGGGCCTCATCGTTGACCAATCATTGCTGGCACGAGCACAAAGTGGGTGCTGCGGCAGAGCAGGACTTGAACAAATTCCCCTTCAACCGTAAGCGATGAGTTTGTGTTGTCGCACTCTTGCCCACCCAAAAGTTTGCAAATTCCCTTAAACTGTTGACATATATATGGCTACCCAATGACCCAATTCACGCTCATCAAATCTGGCATTGATGTGCGCAATGGAGTTATCTGCCGAGGCTCTTATCGCCATTGTTGGCGTCATAGTCACTCTTCCTCCGACTATCACATTGATTTGGCAACTTTTTAGATCTCCAAGATATTCTCATACGGGTTCCGTGAATCACAGCATATTATTTGAAGTATCACCGTTCGTTGAAATGGGTCAGTCTGAGCTGTCTATGAAGCCTACAATCAGTTTTCCACAGACTGCCTATGTTACAAACAGAGATAGGGCTAATATATCGAAAATCCCACCACCAAATTATGCAAAGGAATTTTCCAATTCCCCCACCAGATCTTTTTCTTCAAAATTTCGCGATTTCAGTTTGCCAGGGTATGTCATTTTTTGATCCGAGGGAGTCCAGGGTAGCTGTAACTTGATCAGGTCTCCGAAAGCGACCCCCACTTTTACCCATAAATCGACAATATGAGGCCAAAGTTGTCCATATGGAGCAGATCGGGGTGTTACCATATTTGCAACACTCATAAGGTGCTAATAAAGGCTTAAGTATAGTGCGTCTTACCGTGGGTGATAAAGGTTAGACATCAAGGTCGGCCCAATGGTTGAGTTCGATAGAATTGGAGACTTATTTCCCTCTTTGGCCTCGACTTTGATGTAAAAGGTTTTGAAGATTACAAAGGTTGGGGTATACATTATTAATGATAAAGGATGAATCTAGTTATATCACCCTCCGACTTGTTTCCATGATTGTGTATCTGCAGTAATGTGGCTGCAGGGAAAAGTGGGATTATCCCCACTCTTGCAGGTAAACCAGCAACATCCATCAGGGTCAAGGCTGGCCATCACCAACATTGGCATGATTACTCCGCTTTGTCACGTGGGAGGTGCATGAGGCATCTTCATCCTTCCCGGTCATCACATTTGTACACATCAATTGAGTCTGCTCCGTTTAAAGAGTAAACCAAGCCTATTCCATTGGCTACCGGACGATTCATTTCCATGTGCACAGCGGCGTCTGCGGTGTCGGTGCTACCGCCGACGTTTGAGCAGCACCATGATGGCTTTGGGGTCCAGTGCGCTCGCCCAAGGATCTCCTGGCGGTTCTCATATCTTGGTGGACCAATTCGCGGTTGGAGACAGACCGCCTACGAAGTTGAGATTTCGACAGACGATAGGAAGTCTGCCGTAGTCTTCAAAGTCGAAGGCTCTGAGTCCGTGCTGGTGCCTTGGCCTAGCTCTGAGTCTCTCAAGGCTCGAGACCGTCGCTTTGTGCGCGTGAGATGTTTTGGTCAATACTCTCAATCTGACCGGCGTGACGAGACATCCATGACTGAATGGTCTCCTTCAAGCCTGTTGGAGATTGCGCTGCTGGAAAACAGCGACTGGACTGCGCGCATGATTACCGTATCGGAGCAATGGCCATTAAACCAGGATCAATCCGCCCGCCCACTGTGTTTTCACAAGAGTTTAGACCTGCCCTTCAACAGGAGCGTCATTAACAGAGCTCGCTTATATATTACGAGTCATGGGCTATACAAGGCAAAGGTCAATGGCAAGAGTATTGGCAACCATTGTCTCGCACCGGGCTTCCAAAGTTACCACAAAAGATTGCACTATCAAATCTATGACGTGAAAGATTTTATAGAGGCGTCTGTCTCTAACAAGATAGAGATCGAGGTAGCCGCTGGGTGGTTCGCCTCTGCCTTGACATGGGCTAGAAACCGATTCCTCTACGGCAAGAAGCTTGGTGTCATGGCGCAGCTTGAGATATGGGTCGCAGATTCTCCTGTCCCATTTACAGTCAACACCGACGACAGCTGGATTGTATCTACGAGCGCCGTGGTTAGCAGTGAATTATATGACGGTGAGGTCTACGACCAACGATTAAATCAAGGTTTGAACCCGGGCGACGGCTGTTTTACAATCCAGCAATCACCCATTCCAGTGAGCAGGCTAGTGTCTCCGGAGGCCCCGCCAGTCAGAGTCTTGGAAATAATTGAACCAAAAGACATTTTCAAATCAAAATCTGGAAATACGGTGATTATTGATTTCGGACAAAATTTTGCTGGTCGCGTTTGTGTTCGAAAAGTCCAAAAGCCCTATGGCACCTGCATCACATTTCGTCATGCGGAAGTTATCGAAGATGGCGAAATCGTTCGTCGTCCTCTGAGATCGGCAAAAGCTACTGACACCTTAATATGTGATGGCAATGAGATTACTGACTGGCATCCAAGCTACACCTACCACGGGTTTAGGTACATGGATATCTCGGGCTGGACCCCGGAAGATCAAGACTGCCCTCTTACCAAATCGAGCCTCGTCGCAGAAGTCTTGCACACTGATATGCCGCGCACGGGTTGGTTCTCATGCTCCAATAAAGATATCAATAGGCTTCATGAAAACTCGTTATGGGGTATGAAGAGCAATTTTCTCAGTGTTCCTACTGAGTGTCCCTCGAGAGATGAGCGCATGGGCTGGACGGGAGACCTTAACATTTTCTCTCCAACGGCAAATTTCTTGTATGACACGGCGGGTATGCTGAAGAACTGGTTAGAGGATTTGTACCTCGACCAGATGGAGGAGAGTACGTACTGGCGTCAAGGTGTGGTACCTCTTGTCATCCCCAACTGTCTGCTAAGGCAAGATGACAATAACCATGGATGGGATCCAATGCTCAATGCCGTCTGGGGAGATGCCGCAGTCATGGTCCCCTGGGAGCTCTACTGTACATCGGGCGATGTTGGTTTCCTCTCGAATCAATACGACAGCATGGTGCAATACTTGGAGCATGGCGTGGCCAGAGATGAAGATGGCCTCTGGGATCCTGAACAGTGGCAGTTTGGCGACTGGCTGGACCCACGGGCACCTGTAAATGACTCGGGGAGGGGAACCACAGACGGAACCTTTGTCGCTGACTGTTTTCTCATCGAATCAACAAGAATTATTGCAGAAGTGGCCAGGATACTGTCCAAACTGGACGATTGGACTCGATTTAGAGACAGATACCTACATCTCATCCACTCCTGGCGAAATAAATATCTCTCCGGAACCGGATTTGTGGTTCCGGACACCGCAACAGCCCTCTCGCTTGCTCTAAAATTCGGCCTCATCAAGTCTGATGATTGCCTGCTGGAGAAGCAGGCTGTGTCCCGGCTCTCTCGGATAATTCGCCTCAATGATTTCAAAATCACGACCGGATTCGTGGGGACTGCCACTCTACCTCGGGCCCTCACCCAGGCCGGCGCTGTTGACCTAGCCTACGCCATGATCTATCAACAAGGATATCTCTCATATCTATACCCTGTCACCATGGGCGCCACGACGACCTGGGAACGCTGGGATAGCATGCTCCCTGACGGGAGGTGTAACCCTGGTTCGATGACGAGCTTCAACCACCATGCTCTCGGAAGCATAGCGCACTGGTTGCATGCAGACGTAGGCGGTCTCGAGGCGATTGAGCCTGGTTGGAAGGTATTTAGAGTAAAGCCTCGGCCCAATAAAGACCTTTCCTGGGTGGATATTAGATTTGAGTCCAGATATGGGCTGATAGAGCTCAAGTGGACTTTGGAGGGAGACAATTTCCGTGTAACTCTCCGGGTACCCCCAAACTCCAAGGCTGTTGTCAGCCTTCCGGATGAGGGCGATGTACGCAAGGGTGACGAACAACAGGTCGGGTCAGGACAGTATACTTTTGAGCGTCGTTTTGTACAGAAAAACTGGCCCCCAAAGGCATTGTTGCCGCCATGGGGCAGGGCAGAGTTCTAGATACTGGGTGGTAGTCATTAGAGGGAGAATTAAAAAGTACCATACTGAGTTGAAGAGTCGACGGCTGGCAAATGGTAATTCCTGATGTACGTGCGACAAAAAATGGGTTCGGCTTCGGCCTCAGTTTCGGGCTCGGGGTCGGGTTCGGCCTCGGGCTTGGCTGTGTCTAATCCGGTGCTATCTCATAGAAGTCTACTGCGGCTTAGCTAGAAGAGAATCAAGTAGAATACGACAAATTGGCACGGCTAAAATATTAAACCAGCCTTCGCCTAACATATCAGTCTCAAGGCACAATTAAGAAAGGAGCACAACCACTTCCGACGGGGATATAACTAATCGCATTGTAATACTAAACCTGCGCCTGATCACGCAGTTTGCGTGCCCGCGGGCTTACCACTCGGTATCGGGATTGTGGACTGAACCCATGCTAAATAGGACCCCTGAACTGGAGATGGACCCAAAACCTAGTCTCCCCGTCTCGCTATGTTGACTGGCGCTTTGCTCCATATTATTTGTCAAGTTTTAAGCAAGTTCAAGAATCCTAGTTGGTATCGGCTTTGGGTTGGTAGTGTCTCTATGGAACTAGGTGTGCCCGGATGTTCTGAATGAACCGAAAGCCCGAGGGGTATCCTAATAGCACAATCGCCAAGATCCACAGACGGAAGCCAAGCTTGGGGATGATGATAGTTTATAATCAAACGTCAAATACCTTGAATTGCATTGTTGCGGTATAAAGCCTACTGGCTCCGTTGACAAAGCGTTTACCTCGCAACGATAACAAATATCGTCTTTTTCTGACACTTTTCCGCTCTTCCCTTTTTTTCTCGCGAGTTCAACATGTCGAACCGACAACCAATAAAACTTATCACTTTATTATTTGGGCTTATCAGAGCCGCCTCGGCATCATCCACGCTCTTTACTGGCGCCACAATCATTGGCTGGGACAGTTCCAAAAATATCCCTAGTGTCACTCGCGATGGCTATCTTTTGGTAATCGATGATCGTGTTGCTGGAATATCTTCCTCATATCCGCAAGATATATCGGAGGACACGGAAGTGATTGATGCCACCGACCAGATCATAAGCCCAGGCTTCATTGACACACATAGGCATGGATGGCAAACCGCCCTGAAAACGCTTACATCCAATACGACATTGGCAGAATATGCCGGTCGCTATGGGGAGATGGCAGCTTCAACTGTTTTCGACGCAGATGATGTATACTGGGGCCAACTTGCCGGATTGTTTGAGGCTTTGAATGCTGGTGTGACGACAAGTCTAGACCATGCCCACCATACTTGGTCAAACAAGACAGCCTACGCTGGCTTAAATGCCACTGTTCAAAGTGGAGCCCGCGTCTTCTGGGCTTATGCATTCCATGATGTTGCCCCGATCAACTATACTGTCGCTGAACAAATTCCTAATTTCCGCGAGATCGCTAGCAGCAGTATCTTTGACGGCACTAATGTTGAACTTGGAATTGCGTTTGATTTCTGGGGCCCCAACCCACCACCCGAAGCTAGCGAGATTGCGAATCTAGCTCACGAGTTCAATATTTCCGTCCTCACCACTCATTCTGTCTCTGGTCCCTGGCGTGTTGATAATTTGCCTGAAGATCTAAATGCATTCGGCATTCTCAATACTAGCATCCCCGTGGTGTTCTCGCATGGAAGTTATATCTCTGCAGAGGACATCCAGCTATTGCGAGACACCAATCAGTTTGTATCCATCACCCCCGAATCAGAGATGCATTATGGTCATGGGCACCCTGATTCGTATTTTCTGCAAGACCAGGCCGCGCTCGGTGTCGACACGCACTATACCTTTTCCTCCGACATTCTGACCCAGGCTCGCATCTGGCTTCAAAAAACACGATATCACCTGTATGAGGATGCGCTCTCGAAGTGGCAAATCCCACGCAACAACCCCATGAGTGTAGTTCAGGCCTTTACACTCGCCACCCGCGCAGGTGGCCTGGCACTCCGACGCCCAGACTTGGGAGTCCTTCAGGAAGGGGCCAAAGCGGATTTGCTCGTTTGGGACGCAGCTAACTCCCCATCGCTTTTGGGATGGGTTGACCCCATAGCAGCCATTATCCTTCATGCTGGGATAGGCGATATTTTACATGTCATGGTGGATGGCAAATTTGTCAAACGTGATAATAAATTGACGGCAGATAACTACAAAGAAGTCAAAGAAAAGTTTCTTAGCAGTGCAAGGAGAATTCAGGAAAGATACCGGGAAATTCCTTATCCAGTTCTAGAAGAAAACTGGAATGCTGGGCACTATGAGTACGCAGACATTGTTACAGTGGACACTGAGAGGGGCGAAGGAAAAGGGTATGGAGATCTGTATGTTTAAGATGTTTGAGTCAGGTAGCCTTCCAGAGACCTTTAACACTCCTGTTTGGTCACCACCTTGTCGTTTAGAATATCCACCTTGGTATCCTCCTGGACTTGCACACCAACAATCTCGCGCTTCTCCTTGTCGAAGAGACTATCAACTTCCTCGAGCGTCAATCCTCGCGTCTCCACCCAAACTGCAAGCACAAAAATCACCATCAATACGTCGAAACAACCGTTTACCATGTAAAACTTCCATCCAATAGCCTGGAGACCGAACGGTACAGCCATTGCTACCAAAAGGCCGCAGCACTTGGTCGTGAAAGTGTATATGCCCATACCCACGCCTCTAATCTCGAAGGACAGCACCTCAGGCGGGTACAGGACTGTTAGTGGTGTGATGCCCCAGTAATATGCAGCATTGTACAAGAAGATTATTGCAATAGTGCCATATATGCCCGAGGTGTTGGTAGAACTTCCGTATAATTTTGTGAGCCCGCCAAAAATGAGCATAAATACAGCCTGGAATGCTAGACTGATAGAGCACAGCCATCTCCTACCAAGCCAATCAGCGTACCAGGATGAAACAACAGCGATGACGAGACTCCAGGAAGCAATGATGACATTGAGCTGGAGCTGAGTTGTAGTACTCTCAATGCCTGCGCCTGCAAGCATGTCACCAAAATAATAGGTAATGATGTTTGTGCCTGGTAGCATGACTATGGCCGAGAAGGTAGCTGTGATGAACAGACGCATACGATTGGACTTCTTGGACAGAGCTTGGAAAACGGACATGCTGTGTTCCTTCTCAAAAGCAATTGTGTCGGCAATCTCATGGTACTGGAGCTGGACTCTCTCAGACTCTCCACCGTTGACAATGGTGAGAATTTCCAACGCCTCTTCATGGCGGTCATGGCTGATGAGCCAGCGAGGTGACTCGGGAATAAATAGCAGAATTAAAAAGCATGCAATACTTGGAGCAGCCTGGAGAAGACTTGGAATGCGCCAGGCATAGGTGGAATCGAGATTTTGGGTCTAGAGTTGAAAACATGGCGAATTAGTTGGTTATTATTTCCCAGCATTCGCCATCTAACTTACCCCAAAGCAAACTCCAGCTGCTATCAAGGTGCCTACCCCCCAGCACGCATAGTACATGCCGAGAGCGAAGCCTCGATATTCGACCGGGGTCGTCTCGGCTACCAGCGTCGGGGCCGCCGTCTGAGCCAAACCCATGCCTCCGCCGACAATACACCGGCCAGCGATGAACATGCCAATGTTTTGCGCAGAGCCTTGAATGATACCGCCAATGAGAGTCAATAGTGCCGACCAATAAACACACTCTCGGCGGCCTCGCCAGTCGACCAAGAGGCCGGCAAATGGTGCGACGGCGGCACCTCCGACATAGGAGATGGCTGTGTTGAGGGACTTTGTCGTGGTGGTGAGGGTGAAGTAGTTGGTGTACGTGGGCATGACATTGAGACTACCCATGAGCGAGCTATCAAAGCCGACGAGCTAGATGAGAGATGAGGGCAGAGTCCTCTTGTGCAGAGGGCGAGACATACCACGGAGTCCACCACCGACACGGCGATCAAGCACGCGACAAGCCATTTCTTGTCCCGCGGAATTAGGCTGGACAGCTTTTGAGGGGCCATTTTGGTTGTGATGCTTGTTTCGTCCACAAATCACGCACAACTACAATGGTTCGATGAGAGTGGTGCGTTTGGTTTCAAGAGTGGAAGCGGAGCGGGGCCACGGCTACTTATGACCTGGCCCGTATGTAGACTGATCTACGATTTGAGACAAGATAAAGAGGAGGTTCAGCCCAGCACTGAGATGCCATCCTCCCTGCTGGAACGAAGGATTCGCGACCCTGGAACCCTGGAGATACTCCAGGTTTTGCCCCAAACTATCCATAGTACGGACCCACAATCTATCCTACCCTCGACGCTGTTATCACGAGTGATAGCGCGTCGCCCGACATGGTGCAGCACAATCAACTACCCCCGGACGCTTTCACCTAGGTGATGATTGTAGAAAATCACATATCAGTGCGTTATCATCAATGATAACAAGGTTGGGGGATAGGGAAAAGTCACAGATAGTATGCGACCGTAAATGGGGAAACCTTGTGCTCGTTCACAGAGCAGCGTTAACACGGCCCTGATGCGGGGTCGAGCAAAGGGCTACATGGGACAAAGGTCACATGGAATGATGCGGGGAATGTCTGGATACCTTTCCCGTCATGCGGTATATCATGGGATACGACAACAATGAAACCGTGCGATTGAAGGGCGAGCATCGCTGAAAAGTCCCGCCATGTCGTCGCTCCCTCAAGACTATCTGCACCGCGTCTACGCAGGCGTGCTCGGCAAGCTGGTCGGCGTGTACCTGGGCCGACCGTTCGAAAACTGGACGTACCAGGAGATCCAGGAAAATCTTGGAGACATTGAGTACTATGTGCACGACAAGCTGGACGTGCCGCTCGTTGTTATCGATGACGACGTGTCTGGCACATTCGCCTTTGTCCGCGCACTGGAGGAACACGGCGTGCGCGCCGACCTCTCGTCTGAGGAGATTGGCAAAACCTGGTTGAACCAGGTCATCGAGAAGCGCAGCATTTTCTGGTGGGGTGGCAACGGCATCTCAACGGAGCACACGGCCTATCTCAATCTCAAGCACGGCATCGCTGCTCCTCAGAGCGGCGCCATCAGCACCAATGGCCTCACCATCGCGGAACAGATTGGAGCTCAGATCTTCATCGATGGATGGGCCATGGTAGCACCCGGGAACCCAGAGCTGGCGTCTCGACTTGCCGAGGCCGCCGCCCGGGTCAGTCATGACGGTGAAGCGGTAAACGCTGCCAAGCTCTGGGCCGCCATGGAGGCCGAAGCGTTTGTGTCCAAGGACGTCGACCACCTCCTCGAAGTTGGACTCGGAGTTATCCCGACCGACTCGCTTATCGCGCGAATGATTGCGGATGTTCGAAAATGGTCGCGCGAAGATGGAGACTGGAGAAAGACGCGCCAGCGCATCGAGGATAATTATGGCTACGACAAGCATTTGGGTATCTGCCATGTCATCCCCAATCACGCCATCATGATCATGTCCCTGCTGTATGGAGGCCAAGACTTTCACAAGGCCATGCACATCATCAATACCTGTGGCTGGGATACGGATTGCAATTCTGGCAATGTTGCATGCCTTGTCGCTCTGATGCACGGCCTGGAAGCGTTTAAAGGAGGACCCGACTGGTTGGGCCCTCTTGCAGACAGAGCCATCATCTCAAGTGCTGACGGTGGCTATTCAGTCAATAATGCCGCTCGAATAGCTTATGATATTGCAAATCTCGGCCACCGTTTAGCAGGGCAGCCGGTAATCCCACCACCAAAAGATGGAGCTCAGTTCCATTTCTCCCTTCCCGGCAGCGTGCAAGGGTTTCAAGCGACAGCAAGTACGCACCTGGTTCACGTCAGCCAGGGCCAGGATCGCGGAATCGATAGCCTTGGTATTCACATCAACGGCTTGACAGACACAAGCCAGCCTGTCGAGGTTATGACGTCAACCTTTACAGCACGGGAGCTTCTCGAGGTCAACCGGCACTACGAGATGATGGCGTCACCACTAGTTTACCCAGGCCAACGACTCAAGGCGGAACTCCACGCAGCTGAGAATAACACTGTGGGCGTGGTTGTACGTCTGAGGATCAAGGCATATGATAAAGACGATGAGTTGGTTACTGTCGACAGCCACGATATAACTCTGGAGCCTGGGCAACAGAACGCCATCGAGTGGACAATCCCAGACAGCCTTCAAAATATGCCGATTCAACAGGTTGGTTTAGCAATAGTTACTGCTAAGCCTTCCTCGATTCTTGATGGCTCCGTATATCTTCATAGTCTGCGATGGGATGGTGCGCCTCAGATGACTCTCAAACGACCGGCCAAAAAGGCACAGAGTTTCTGGAACCGGGCATGGGTCAGCTCAGTTGACAAGGCACACACGCACATGGGCCCGTCATTCTTCATAGCCCAAGATCGAGGCGAGGGACTCTTGAGCCAGGGAACGCGGGACTGGGTTGATTATGCGGTTACCGTATCCGACTTTGCCGTCAACCACGGCGGCCCGATGGGTGTAGCTGTCCGGGTACAAGGGCTCAAACGCTATTACGCACTGATGTTGACCAGGGATAAGCGGGTCACCTTGGTAAAGGCTGTAGATGAGAAACGGATAGAACTCGCGAGCGCGCCCTTTGACTGGAAGCATGACGTGAAGCAGAACATCCATCTAACCGTGCAAGGCAACAAAATCATGGGGCAAGTTGGTGGAATCGAGTTGGTGGCAGAGGATAATGACTATGCAGGGGGAGCAGTAGGCTTGGTGGTCACTGATGGCTCACTTTCTGCTGATAGCATTACGATATCCCCGGTGGAAAAGTAGAATATCAAGAGCAAAACCATTTGGGTGGAAGCTGACTTTAGCATCGGGAGAAAATAATCAGATCCAATGGTTGGCTAGTGTTACATGCAAAAAGAACCCTATTCAATAATGTAATTCCTGGTCATACGTGACTGTTAGGCTATTTGGCACTAGAATGATCTAGATGGAATATCTCTAATTCAGCTCAAGTTTCAGCTAACCCAAGTTTAGCTATGGTGTTTGGCTTGGCCCTGTGGTAAGAGTCAATTGATTATTAGGCTGCGTTCGGCTGTCGCTGATCTAAACTATTGAGACCTAGAGTAGAACGGCGCGATCAATGGGAGCTAACACCCTGCTCGGTTTCGTATCCCTTTCCTGGTGTAACCGCAGTTCCAATTTCTATCCGGATATGAAGTCTAGTGGTTTAAAAGGCCTCTCGGTCGTTTTTGAGAATATATTGATGATACTGGCGTCGACAACAGTGGAATTCATAGTAGCCACCAAATGATCTGACAAGTACGAAATAGGCATCATTGGATACATCGTGCAGCTTAGCTCGCGACTATTACCAAATCCCAAGCCACCGACGACGCTATTTTCGATCCGACTGATAGACTATTGATTACGCTTAAAAATTTGGCCAAACAAGATTAGCCTCGGCCAAGTGGCTTTATTTTAGGGTTATTATTCCAGATCAATGTAATTTCAACATCTAATCGTGACTACCTTGATTTTGGCGACTGATGCATGGACTTTTTTGTCTTTGAGGAAAGTTGGCGCATTGTCTTGCATCAGATAGTCCAACGGTGAAAATGTTGCATTGCTGGCGGACGCGCCAATCTAAGCCAAATTTTACGACTTTGATCAATAAGAAATCACCTCGATCTGACAAAAGATGTAATTCATGAATAGGAATATGAGCTTGTACTCGCTTCTAGTTTTGTCCTTGGCGTTTGCTTACAGTGTCTCAAACGGATCCAACACCACCAGCAGCCAGACCAAACTAACGAGTGAAGCAGTCGTACGAGCAAGCAAGAGTGGAGCGGTCCGAGATGCAGGGCTGTTAGTCTAATACATGGCGCCGTGACAAGGACAATTACCCCTGGCGCTACCTTACGCGCCGTTGAGTTAATGCTAAAAGGGCAGTAATAAAAGGCTGACGTTTCACTCAAATGACATCGACTGATGAATCCAATCCTTCACTGATTTAGGTGAAATATGCACTGGTTACAACACGTCTCAGTGCTTGGCGCGCTCGCCGCGCTGGCGAATGCAGTCCCCTCCAATCAAGCTCTCTGCTATGGGAAAGAGGCTCAAAAGGTCATTGGCGCATTGTCTAGCGCTCATGCCTCGCCATTTTGCTCGGAACTTCTGGGTATCAAGACATCGACACGCACCGGTATTTGTCCGCCTGAGCGCATTAACTTTACCCACCTAACTCATATATTCGTATCCCAGTCACCGCAACAGCTACAGATGCAAAGGCGACAACGGTTATCAAGACGACTTTGGTTCAGGTAGCTATTGGCCTGTCAGTTCAAAGAGCATATCTAACTCCCCTTTAAAGATTCCCTTGGCAACTACAACCAAACTCGTTTCCGCCACAGACAAGACCACTGTGACAAATATTGCGACAGTAACACCACCAGCAGTCACGACGACAATCACCACTATCGCCAAAACCGATGTCACTTCCACTAGCACTTGGACCAGCGTGTCGTTCGTCTCCCGAAAAGAAGTCCCTTTCTCGTTATTTTGGATGAACAACATACTGAGCCTTGATGTGTCTATAGGACTATATGCACTTTCGAACCCGCAGAAATCCTCGGCCGTGACGTTCAGCCAACATCACCTAGTCTTCACTCCCGTGTTAATATTCGCAAAGGTTTGTTTGATCAGATCCCTGTCTGGATTCGAGGTTGGCTTGTGTTTCTTTTTTGACACAACTTTTAGTTCTTCAATACTACAACAAACAACAGCTTCTTAGTGGTTGCAACTGCTATCTTGGTTCAAAAACCCCAAAGGTCATTACGAAAACTGTCAACGTCAAGGCGAAACCTATCAAAACGGCAACAAAGGTTATTACAAAGACTACCTCTGTCGCCACGGCCGTCACTGCCACTACTCACATCCCAATCACGGTTACTATTGATAAGACAGTATGTAACCTTCTGATGATCTTGTAATACTTTCTTTTGTGGCATAACTGACAGCCCATCTCAGATTACCCTGAGTCCAAAGACGGTAACAGACACTGTGACCAACACCGTCACGACGAGCACGGTGACAACAACACAAGTAGTACCAACTACGACCAACATTAGCAAGGATTATGCCCAAAAGTTCAAAAATTCTGGTTGCTTTTATTATTCGGATACGCGAAAATCATATTGTGTGGACACTTCTATTACTTCTAACTTTGAAGACGCTAAGCGGGAATGCGCGTGCGAATGCAACGGTGAGTCTTTCCTTGATACTAATCTAGTATTCGTGGCTGATACATGGTGCAAATAGAGGACTCAATATGCCAATCAATCTTTGTTTTTACCGTTGTGAGAGCGAAGGAGTATTGCTGCAACACGTAAGTGCTGGACGCGAAGCTTCGGGGCTTTTCCAAACGAAAACCAGAGTAGACTTCTGACATGGATATAGCTATGCTGCACCCTTTGACTCCTCACTGATGGAGTGTGGAAAGGACATAGGCGAGAGCGCCGCATATGAGTATGTTTATTTGCCGTTTTTCTTATTTTTGAATTAATCCTAGCACAAATGACTAATGTCGACTGTAGCCAAGTGCTATTCATAGACTAAGTTATTCGATACGTCAGAGAATTACCAATGGGACGATGATGAAATTGGCTCCAGCATTCATATTATCCCAATAGTCAACATATTGTCTGGGGAATGATGAATGGTTTTAAACCTTATTTACTTATATTCCTCGTTGATTCATAAGTCAATGTACCTCAGGCGATGGCTAAGGCGTGCTCATTATGGCGCCCTTAATTTCACCTCTACAGCTCATATAGATGTCTAGAGTGTATCCTAAAATCACACAACAAACGTTACACAACATTTCAAGTGCATCTTTTTGACGTCTATGCTTCCAATGTCAGATTTAATTTAAATTTGTCTTTATGCTGCAATATCTACTTAACAAGTATATCCCAAAGCCTGTCTGTAATATTAAACATCTCTGGCTTTAAGTATTGTCGTAGTTGTTTTATCATCGATTCACTCCATCCTTCTATCCACCATATTCCATGCAGTTGCTTTATGAGCCGTGTAAAGCAGATAAAGATGACTAAAGCTATAGGTCGATAGCTCTTAAGATAATTCAGGTATTTGTCAGAGACATGAAACAGCCATATAAAAATATCAGTGTGGTTGATTTCCTGCCCCGGATTGTTAAATACGGCGCGAAAAGACCGTTGCAACAGCCTCACAGCATCTTCGTATACTTCGCTTTCCGTCACATCCTCCACATGGCCCTGGAAGACATTGCGCAATTCTGTCGTAATAAGTGGTTTACCCACTGAAATGGAAAGCTGCAAAAAAGATGAGCGCTCGGCTCCTCTTTCGAACATCGGTGCCAGTGGTCCCTCTTTCAAAATACTATCATAAGGTGGCATCAGCAGCGTCTTGGTCCCTCGGAACAGAAAGACCCAGTTCAAAAGACTTGACTGCTCATCATCATCGTCCGCCTCAAACATATGCGCGTCAATGTCGTCTTTCTTAGCAAACGAGTAAAAACAGGTTAGAATTGAGAAGAGATAGAGTGATGTGCAATTCTCATCCGTAGTGTGCTCCATGGCGACTTTGACCAGAGAAAGCGCTGTTTGATGTAGGTGAACACCAACAGTTCTATACGTCTGTCGAATAGAGTCGCTCCCCACTTAACCGTGCCCCTACCTAACCGCCAAAATAAACCATATTATAAGCCTAGCTATTATCCTATATAATGCTATAAAAATATAATAAATTTACTAGCTATAAATA